>BJCN01125024.1:0-10592 GCA_018326445.1 Flaveria brownii
TCAAAGAGTTTTCATTACATTGATCAAACATTACATATGTGTAACAAAATGAAAGTCTATTACATTTAAGCTCGCTAGAACTAGAACTAGGGACATGTGTACCAACAAGGATAAACTTTGAAATCCGAATGTAGGTCCAGCTCTAAAAAGGTGCCAAAAAGGTAGTTTTCTTGGAAGTTGAAAATCTTCCGAAGGTATTATGTCTTCAAAAGTTTTATTAAAAACTTTCGAAGCCAGTTTTGACTTCGGAAGATATTCCTGAACTTTATGGAAATTTGCTTCGGAAGAAAAAAATACATGGAGTGTGTTCTCTTCTGAGATATAGTTGGTTTCGGAAGAGATTAAAACTTCAAAGTTTTATTCTTAAAGGAATAATTCTTCTGAGACTTAATTGCTTTCGGAAGAAAATTTTCCTTCAAACATATATAAGTACTTAGAAGCATATTTTTGCTTCGGAAGATGTATTAAAATTTCTTCTATAGGTAAATTTCTTATAAGTAGTTATCTGATTTGAATACTTAATATTCTTTCGAAAACAATATTAATGTCTTTCAAAAGAAAATATGTTTAGAATTTTCAGAATTCTAAGGAATATCATTTTAAAAAGATGTCTTCGAAAGTAAACGGGGCTTATGTAGGTGATAGTTTAAACAACTTAGGGCATACATGTTTTAGAAATAGTCTTGAATTAATTTGTTTAAGAAATTATATTATATTCAGAGTTAAAAATCCCAATAGCTAGCTAGCAGCAACAATGTATTCAGCTTCAGAAGTTGATGCAGACACACAAGATTGTTTCTTGCATTACCATTAGACTATCCTTCTACCAAGGAATTAACATCCCCCAGATGTAGACTTTCCAGTCATGTTGCACCCACCATAGTCACTATCTATATAAGCATAAAGATTGAAGTCATAATTTTTTGGATACCAAAGGCCAAAGTTCTTTGAGATATCTAATAATATTTTTAACATCAACCAAGTGTGACATCTTAGGGTCGGCTTCATATCTTGCATAAACGCATGTAGCAAACTGGATATCAGACCTACTGGCTGTGCGGTACATAAGAGACCCAATCATATCCCTGTAAAGGTGTTCATCTACCTACTCCCCCTCAAGATCAGGTCCAAGGGAGTGGTTTCTGGGTATGGTGTCCTTGCAACCTTACATTCAGTCATGTTGAATCTTCTAAGTATGTCTTGTACATACTTTGACTGACTTATGAAGATGTCATTGTCAAATTGCTTCACTAGAATTCTTAGAAAGATATTGAGTTCCCCCATGACACTCATTTCAAATCTATTCTTCATCAGCTTGTCAAAGTGTTTGTAGAGCTTTGGATTAGTTGACCCAAAGATAATATCATCTACAAACACTTGAACCAGCATTAAGTCATTTCCTGTTCCTTTGATGAAGAGGGTCCCATTTATAGTATCCCTCTTGTAGCCATGCTGACAGATATACTAAGATAGTGTCTCATATAACTTCCTTAGAGCTTGGTGCAACCCATAGAGAGCTTTATTAAGCTTGCAGACATAATCGGGATGATTTGGGTCTATAAAACCAAGTGGTTGTTTGACATACACCTCTTCATCAATCACTCCGTATAAGAAAGCACACTTGACATCAAGTTGGTAGACCTTGAAATCCTTGGATGTTACAAAAGCCTGGAATATCCTAATAGCTTCAAGTCTTGCCACAGGAGCAAGACATCTATGTAGACAATTCCTTCTTCTTGTATGTATCCTTGAATAACTAGTCTTGTCTTGTTCTTGATGAAAAATCCTCTACTATCCTTCTTGTTTCTAAAAACCAGCTTCATTCCTATGGTAGTCTTCCTTTGAGGAAGGGGACATAGGTTCCAAACCTTTTATCTTTTGAATTGAAGTAACTCCTCTTGCATTGCTTCAACCCATCTTCCATCCTTCAAAGCATCATCAACTTTCTTTGGCTCTATCTAGGACAAGAAACAAGAGTATAGACAAATATTTTTATCATGGGTTTGTCCTCTTGTTCTCACCCATTTGTCAACATCTCTAATGATGTTTGTGGTAGGTGTGATTTGTGGATCCTGAGTTAAGGGATCATAGCAAATTGATTGGACAGATCTAAATTTATGAAGTTTAAATCTAGCAATAAGCTGTCACCCACCATATCAACATACTTATCAAGAGAAACTAGATCCAATGAGTGTATGGCATCATTGATGTTATCTTTCGCTGAGTGGTTATCAGCATCAAGAAATTCATGATCACTATCACCACCACCATTTTGTTCTACATTTGAAGCTCCTTCATTTGAGCTTTATGCCTCTGAGTTGGAATTTGTAGGCACTTCAGATGTATCAGCTGAATTTGTCATGGTTGTGTTGATAAGAACTCCATCTGCAGGGTTAGTTGCAACTGAAGTTGAAGTAGTATTCTTTTTTGGTCTTCTTAGCTCAAATCTTGGGTCAGAATCTCCTATTGATAAGTGTTCTATAGATCCTGAAACATTCTCACAAGACTTATTAAAATAGTTGGTAACTAAATCAAGATCAAATAACCAGTCAGGGCCAGAACCTTTCACACTAGGAGTGTGCTCATTTAAGGTTATATTGTTCGACCCTTCAAATATTCTAGTTCTGAGATTGTATACTCTATAAGCCTTAGCTTGGGAAGAGTATCCAATAAAGTATACATCATCTTATTTCTCATCAAATTTGGCTACTTGATCTTTGGTATTCAAGATAGTGCAAGGACATCCAAATGATCTGAGAAAACCAATAAAAGGTCTCCTTTTGTGTCATATCTCATAAGGAGTTTTACCATGAGTCTTAACCACTAAAACTCTGTTTTGAACATAGCAGGCAGTGTTTACAGCCTCTGCCCAGAAGGTAATAGGCAGTTTAGAGTCAGATAACTTGGTTCTTATAGCTTTAATAAATGTCCTGTTTCTCCTTTCAGCAACACCATTTTGCTGAGGAGTCATAGGAGCACTATATTGTCTTGTAATGCCTTTTTCATCATAAAATGTATCAAGGATTTGGTTCTGGAATTCAGTTCCTTGATCATATCTTATGGTCTTGACCTTGTGATCATGTTAATTCTTAATTTTTAGAATGAAGTTCTTTAAGATCTCAGGAGTCTCATCCTTAGTTCTAATAAAAATACCCAAATGAATCTTGTAAAGTCATCTATGATCACCAAACAATATGAGGTCCTTCCTAGACTCATTACACTAGTGGGGCCAAAGAGATCCATGTGTAATAGGTGTAAGAGAGTAGTGATAGAGTTCTTTTCCTTTGGCTTGTGTGACACCAAGTGTTGTTTCCCTTTCAGGCATGCAACATACTGATCATCACTTGTAAACTCTTTCTTTGACATTCCACTTACCAAGTCATTCTTAATTTATTTTTTCATGTTCTTAAAGTTTACATGGAATGTTTTTTTATACCAAAGGAACGACTCGTCACTATTTGCTTTAGTTAGAAAGCAAGAAACTTCTCCTGATGGAGATGTCTCCTACAAATCCATCTTGTACATGTTCCCTTTACTGGGGGCTCTGAGCAGGATATGCTCTTGAGGAATGACCACCACAGGCTTGAGAACAATGCACTCGTGCTCAATGAAAAGCATGTTATGTCTCTAGTCACAAAATTAGCACACACTCAGTAAATTATACCCAAGCTTTTTAACAAAGTTTACCTTTTCAATGCTGAGCTTACCATTTGTGACTCTGCCCCTTTCAGTAACGTAACCACCTGCACTCCTCCAAAAGCAACTGGCCTTCCATCAATTTTCTCAAAGTTTTGAAGTAAAGAGCCATTGCCTGTCATATGTCTGGAATAGCCACTATCAATGATCCATACATTCCTCTTGGTCTTTAGTTGTTCTTACACAACAAGGAGAAAGTTAGTTATATTTGGAAACCCAAGCGTCATTGGACTTGGGCCTGTCAAAATGGACTGAAGACAATGCAATAGTAATTGATCCTATGTTAAGATTTTAAGGATCATTTGTTGTTATTAATGAAGAACTTCCAGTCACTTGGTCTTCCTTCATCTTCCACACCATCTTTGGAATCTTGGACTAGACCTTAAATACTTCAGAAGTTTTAACAACTTCGGAAGTTTTGGAGATTGGCCCTTTGGAACATCTTGCTTTCACTACAGCAAGCTTCAGTCTTCACCACTTCAAACCCTGCAGAAATAAAAACTTGTTTCTGCTTGGAGTTGAAGATGGCCTTGATTTCTTAAGCCTTATTTGATCTTCTTTTGGCTTCTCTAAGCAAGTTCTTCTTCTTAGACTTTGTCATCCCTTATTTCTTCCTCTCCTTAGGAGAATAATGACTCTTATTAGGATGATCTTCTTCACTAATCTCATATCCATCCTTCACTATCTCCTCTTCATCCTCTTCTTCAATAGGGTCTATGAATGGAAGCTCATCTTAACAAGTTCCACACCTAGGAGATCTTACAGATAGAATAGTGTGTGGAGGAGCTATCTTAGTAGATCCCAGTCCCCTGCTTGTTCTGGTAACATACTTTTACATGCAAGGATTAGGATATTATGTTCTTGAAGGTCTCTTCTTCAAGAACATATTTCTCTGCCCTGGCTTTGCTGATCACAAGCTCAGCCTGGCATTAAGTTAACTGAGTAAATAAGGTCTTTGATCTGAGTCCTGTAGTTTGTATGTTCATGCTTAAGAGCGGAAATGGTTTTCTCTAAATATTTTATTTCAAGTCTGTAATCATTTTCAGCTCTTTTAAAATAAGCTTTTAAGATGTTTAACGACTCAAGATCAGATCTCATCTCTAAGTTATAGGACCTATATCTGTTAACTTTAGCAATGCATTTAGGGTACGAAAATGTTTCAATACCTTGCCTTCTTCATGATCAGCCATCAATGCTTGGTTTGGAGATGCATCTTTAACCTAGAAACTCCAATCAAAGTCTCCTTCTTCAATAGCAACTGCAGCTTGCTGCTTGGGCTACGCAGTGTGTGGAGCTCCTTTCGTATAGTTTGGTCTGGGTTGTGTTTGGCCACTATTTATCCTTCGTGCCTTGCACTCCCTAGCAAAGTGTCCCATCTGGTTATAGTTGTAACACATCACTTTGCTTTTATCCAGTCTAAACTTTCCACTGGATAAATTGGTAGGAAACTTCCTCCTAGTCCTCTTGTAGAATTTCTTGGCTTTATGAGTGAGAAGAGTAATTTGTTGGACTATCTCCATGTACTCCAAGTCATCTGGATGGATACAGTCCAAATCTTTAAGGGTGTAGAGAAACTTGCTTATGCTTTCATTAGTAGACATAAAGGCTTATGATGAGCTTCTCTTTTAGAATAGGCTTCCTTGGATGTAGCTCTCCCTTGCTATCTCCGGGAAGGTGATGAAAGAACCCTTTTGTAAGTTGTCACGGTAGCATATGAGACGATGTTGTGGTTCTCTACAAACCCTTTCAATCACATGAAGGGCTGAACTCTGCTGATTGTTGGAGTTAATAGATGGATTTTCCATGTTCATCTCCATCTGGTAGCCACTGAGAATACCATATAACTTAGTGAGAGTAGGGTTCTTGAGGTTCTCAATCGTCTTAATGATCACACAATAGTGTGTCCATTCTCTAGGAAGAGAGGATATGAACTTCCTCATAAAGTCCATGTTCTCAAGAGTTACTCCAACATCCATTAGAGTATCCATAATCTCAACATACCCGAAGTATTGTGAAGTCACGGTTTTACCTGTCTTGAAGGTGAAATTCTCAAACTGCTGCTTCAAGAGGTCCTTCTTGTTCTTAATTGCTTCAGTGGACCACTCATACATGAGCTTTAGTGCATCCCATAGTTGTTTAGCAGTCTTGCACTTCTTGAAGCCTCTATATATGGCATTAGGAATAGCAGTTTGGAGGGCGGTCATGGCTTTCTGATCTACATCTATCTTCTTATGGTCTTCTTTTAGAGTAGTCAGCCACTTCCTTTGGTATCATGCCACCTCCAGCAGCAGCTGAAGAGGTGCATGGTGCATGAGGTCCAGAGGCAACAGATCCCCACATCCTACTGTCTTGAGACTTGATGAAGTATTCTATCCTTTAGCACCAAGTATCAAAATCATCAGGAATGATCAGTGGAGACTTTATCATGATACCGGTTTCCATATCAGCCTTTATAATAGCTGCCATTTAAGATGTTAAGTTATTTGTGCAACTAAGAGGATTTAAGATGGTAAGATCTTACAATTAAGAACCAAAAATGCTCTGATACCAATTGAAGGACCGTTTAAGGGTGGTCAATACAATCAGTCTCACAATGCGAAGAATGACAGAACACTTAACAGATTAAATAGGGAATCGAGTTTTTTAGAAGATACTAAGAACACAAGTAAGTAATAAGACAGAGCAAAAGAGAAAGAACAAGATAAGTATGGTTTTCAAGAATGTTGTATATTGCTCTCAAGTTTCATTACAAAGTGTTACAAAGCATAAGATAAAATACGAGAACCTGAGATACTTTATACTACATTTTACAGCCGACTATACTTTGAAAGCCAGCTGAAAATACTAATCTAGACAACAAGATTAATGTACAGTTAAAAGACAGATTGCCCTTTTGACTCGTAAATATGACATGTCATAGATCAGATCCTAATCTATTACAAAAATGATAAAAGGTATAAAGTAAAAAGTTACAGACTACAAACCATAATCCATTGTTTACAAACACATGGACCTTTTCATCAACTTGTATAAGTCGGTGAGTCTTCAGAGTGACAGAGGAATGTTGGTCAGCTGAAAAAGTTTGATCAGAGAAAGCATGTCTTCTATATCTTCAGAAAAAATCAATCATCAGTCTTTAGTTTCAGAAGACTTTGTACTTGAAGCTTCAGAATACTTCATCTTTAGCTTCAGAAGACTTGGTATTTGGCTTCGAAAGATTTTACACTTTGATATTTTCTATGAGGAGTACGTGTAAAACTTTCGAATTAACTTCTACTATATACATCATACATGCATGATGGAAGCTCTTTGATTTATTTGGTTACATCAAGTCTTTTTAATATGACCTTACAAATCACCTAGTTCAAAATATCATAAAATTATCCAGTTTAAAAAATACCATAAAATGCCCGATTTAAAAAGACAATAAAGTTGCTTAAATCCAAAACACTATAAAATCACATCGTTTAAATGCACTATAAAAACTGTTCAGTTCAAAAGTACCATAAAGCGTCTGGGTCATACATATAACATAAATTTTATCAATTCAGATACACTATAAAATCAGGCGATTCAGAAACATCATAAAGTGTTCACGCTAATGAACACTTGAAAAAATAGCATATAAACACTTACTTTTATGAACACTCAATTATGTTAATTTTTTAATATAGCAATAAGTTAATAAAAAGAATATAACAATATTATACTTGTTAGAAAATTAATAAAAAAACTCAAATTTACGGTAAACTGTTTTTTAATAAGAATTTCTATACCTTTAGCCTATTTTAATAAAAAGAATATAGCAATATTATACTTGTTAAAAATTAATAAAAAAACTAAAATTTACGGTAAACTATTTTTAATAAGAATTTCTATACCTTTAGCCTCTTTGTGCGCGTCTTAAACTTTCTAAGTTTTTTCTTCATTTGTGTGTGTAATTTTTTTTTTCATTTTTCAGAAGTTAATCATTATGAAAAGACGTAGGATTAGAATGATTGAAGCTTTTAAAGAATTAAAAATTTTGAGATAGCAGTTGACGTGTCATATTTGTGTTCGATTGAAACTACTAGATTTCAGGATGCCATATGTTGAAATAATGTAATTTATAACAACTAATTTAGACATCATGCAATCATAATTTTAAATCTATATATTTGTTCATTAAATTTGAACACAAGCATTTGAAAAGATGCGCATTTTAACTTATTTTGACACCAATAGATCGTAAACCTCATGTGTTTAAGTGGTCCTGAACTACTGATAGGAGACGCTAGCAGTTGTTTTATTATTGAAAAATTTGGACATTGAATATATAAAGACGCACATGCATACACACATACATGCGTGCGTGAGTGCATGCACGCGTGAGTGCATGCACCACGTTCACCATCGTCACCACCAGCACCATACCACCCACGTAACACCAAGAGTAGGGTTTCACTCATCTTGATTTGGGGGTTTTTGTTTCTAGGGTTTCTAAATATTCCTTAGATTCAAACAATGGAGGCGGCGGTGATGGTGGCGGCGGGAAGCACCCGTGGTGGTGGAGGCGACGGTGATGGTGGTGGATGAAGCTGGTAGCGGGTGGCTGGAAAGATGATGATTCAGGTGGGGAAGGGTATTTTAGTCATTTAAAAAAATTTAACAGTCAAAGTTAACGTCCATCCGTTTCAGGGACCATCATTGTTACGTTTGTGCAAAGTTTTGGACCAAACTTGTAATTTCAGAAAGTTAGGGACCAAAAGTGAAATCAGACCTAAGCATAGGGACCACTCGTGTAATTATGTCTAATTTTCACTTTAAAACGACTAATTACTTAAACATCATATAATCCTAATCATAAATCTATATACGTCTTCAAAGAATACTTGAACACTCAATTGTTTAAAAAGATACATCTTTCCATACGCATTTTGACACTCAATACGTGTAAAAATCGTGTAAAAGTCGCGTAGAAGTTGAAGTGGCCGTAATGGAAGATTCCACGGTTGAATAATTGAGAAATTTGGGTGTTCCACTTCTATTTTGTCTGTGGATATGAAGACCCCACGCGTCTGGTTTCCACTTCATTCTATAATATTATTTATTTTATGTGGCTTTTGAGTGCCACCATGTGCAATAATGTACCCGTCATCTTTTCCAGATTTCCTTTATGGTCATATCATTTTCCTGTTATCCTACTATTTTCTATTTATTTTGTAGAACTAACTTAATTATCTTAATAAGTCATTTATTTTAGTTTTTATACTAATATAAAATATATTATATAAACAATTAAAGGGAAGTTTTCATTTTCACAACATAAATTCTTAAATTTTAATAACAAGATTAGATATAAAAATATTATTAAAAGAGTTTCAATATAGTTTCAATCTTATTGTTAATAATTAAGAAATACTTTTATCAAGATAGATATATTTTGGTTGTGAATGCTTCTCCTTTTGTTTTGGTTGTGTATTGAAGACGTTACGTTTGAGGTGTGGATTCTGTTTTAATTCTATGATATGAATCTTATTTGTGGTTTCCATTTTATTTGAATTATTATACACGTCGATTGGACCAAGGAAATGCTACCGGTGGGGATTCTTAAGTGATATGATTAGGTGTTCGTGTATCCACCCGTATGAGAGAACCACAAAGATTTGTTGTGAGATGAAGAGCAAACTAAGTAACATACAAGAGGATAAAGATATGATTTGATGGTATAGGTTTGATGCGTTGAATTTATCTTTATCAAAGACAATTGATGTCATGTTAAATCATAAAACGATATGACGCGTTTCAAAGTTGTGGATCTTAATAAAGTTCCCACTGCTTGGCCTATATATCACACAATCAGCCTTTTTAAGTACTTGAACAAATTGAACTCTCTCATAAAACTATTGTTAAACTTTAATATTATTTTTGAATTTAATTTTCATAAAAATATATAAAATATCAGTAAATGACTCCCATCGTTCGTATTGTATGTGAAAATGACATCGTTAATACTTAAGCATGTGAAATTTATGGGTGGCTTTAGTCTCACTCTTCACTCCAGTACGTCGTATGTTTTTCGTCATGATGTGGTTGTTTGTTAGTTTTGGAAAATGTCATCGTTGATACTTGAGTATTGTATTTTCTAAAAATAAATATTCTACGGTTCTACCCCTCCCTTTAAGAAAATTATAAATTACAGTTGAACCAAAAACTATGTATCAAATTAAAACAAAACAACTGAAATTGAGAATATTAAATCTTTCTTGATTAGGTGCTCCATTTGCTTCAAATGTTATAAAATCGGATATATATTTATCATTCAATTTTAAGTTATTATAACTTGTTTAACACTGTAGGTTTGAAAAATATTAATTCTGACTGATGGTAACTTTTTCTAACCAACAATTTTTATGACACCTAATTTCATTTAACTTCGTTCATGCAGCAATTTAAACTCGTATCATTTTTATAGGATACAAACATGATATTATTAGACCACTAAGTATTATAATTAGGTTAAATAAAAATAAAGTGAAGTTCAGAAAAAAGCTCTAATAATATGTTTAAAAGAATAATTTAGAAATCTCGTAATATTCCTTTTGATATAAACTTGAGTAACTTGGTTTTGGTAAGTTTCGACTTCTCTGGCTCACCAATAATACATTGAGAAAATTCGCAAAATAAAAATACTAAAAAGAATACCTCAAAATAATATTGACTTTTCACTCACTATCATCAAATGGACATCCCAAATTTTTGAAAACATACATTGTAGAATGCGAAAAACATCGAACCCATTGGTAACTCAAGAATCAGAAATTATAATTATCAGATCTCCGGCTAAAACGCCGGCGAAAAGCCAACAAAATGCAGGCGAAAACATTTGTTCATATATACACACAATTATTATTGGC
>BJCN01125032.1:0-15832 GCA_018326445.1 Flaveria brownii
TCGGGTGTGTGCGGTTCCCGGGGGAAGGAGGTATGATACTTAGGAGGTGGTGGTGGAGATTGGTTTTCAGAGATTCTTGGCTTAAGAAAGGATAAAAGCACCCTGAATATATAAATTTGGAAAGTATGTTATTTTGCTTTCTTTCTACTCAAAGCAGAGTAGCATGTAGTATATATAGCCACCACCTTCACACATGTTTGATGAAATGGTTTTGGAATCTTTGATCACTTGTTTAAAGAGATCTAATGTTATGATCTTAATTTATCTTATTGTAACGGAAATTAAGACGAACCGGATTATATTTTATCTTTACCCTACTAAATGAGTTGAAAGCTGTCTACAGTCTATATTCAAATGCTTTAAACCCTTTTAATCACTTGACTCAAACAAATTCTTTAAAATTATGTGAGTGGGAGTTCTTAAATTATATGTAATGGTTTAAGTGGTTGTGAGTGGAGGAGATAAAATGTTACTGTTCATCTGTAGATTTAAAGATTTATTGTTTGACTCTTATAAATTTTTTAATATTTTTAAAAGTGGTTGTGAGTGGAGTAGAGAGAAAAGGTAATGAAAAAGGTATAAAAATATATTATTTAATTAAAAGAAGAGAGAATAAGTAGTGCTTTTGGTGTAATTATAAGGATGAAAATAAAAAATGGGATGTGAGTACTCTCAAAGATTTAATTATTTAGTTTTTGACTTTAGTTTGAGCAGAGGGTCTCTACGTTAGCAGTCTCGTTATCTTTTGAGATAGATGTTTTCCTCATTTTATCATTTAGAGACCTTATTAGTTGAGTGTGATTTGTTGGGTATGTATGTTTGGTTTGTAACCTTTTTAATCATACATACATACTTAATACATTCATTATTTATTAAATTGAAAAAAAAATGAATGAAAAATGTTCATTGTTTTTAACCAGATTTCAAATATGGTATTCGAATTGGATATTTAACATATATTGTTATAAAATAAATTGTAGCATGTGAAGAGAATAAATCTTTATTTTGAAGCACTCATGTTTACTTAAACTATTGTATGTCATTTATATATTTATAGAGATTCATTAAAAAAAAAAGGTAACTACTTTCTTTGATTTTACAAAATTTATAGCAAAAGCGTTTACATAATTATATTACACAAGTGGGGACACATACATATATCTATGTGATTTGTATAAGGGTTGTCTTTCAAAATGTTTGCTTCACTTAATACTTTTATCTAACTTGAACGTCAAATGTACGACTCTGTTTCGGAGGATAGATGTTATCTTAATTGGGCCCACCTCTCCGTTTCCCAGCCGGGACCGCAACCCCAACCCGCTCTGGAGGAAACCTATTGTTGAGAAAACCCCCTTCTCAACTCTGAGCATTTTTTGCTCGGAGTGAGACTTGAACCCATAACATCCCCTCACCTTAACCAGTTAGGCTAAGAATCATTGGTAATACTTTTACCTAACTATCAACCCGTATTCTATTTCCTGAAAATGTTTTCAACTTAAAAATATTAACGTTAATGCTAAGCGAATTTATCATTAACTTGTTAAGCCTAAATCCAAACAATATTTTAAAGAGAGTTGTATCGACTTAATGGTTATACAGGTCATTTCACTTATACGACTCTATAAAAATGTTCAGACAAACGTATAGAAGTTTTTCTTAAGTCGTTTATTCTCAAATTGGCATGTCCCTTATTGGCGTATAATACGCAAATTTGTGTACTATTCGCTAGATGCAGCTGTAAATGGGTATTTTTGCAAGTATAACACCAAATTAATTGATATTATTGTGGATCAAACTCAAACCATGCTTATTTACCTTCTCTTAGCTCAATTACCTTGTGTTTTTAAAGGAATTACATATATTTACTTTTTAAACAAAATTTGTTTGGATTAAACCTTTTAATCATCAAAGAAAATCTTGACCCCTTTGAAATAGTTCAAGTTATGTTTTTTCATCCAAATGGGTATGTTTACTTAAACAACATGTATTTGTGAAACTTGTATTCTCACATCATCGTGTGATGTCCTTTGATATAAATCAGAAGATTTCACTTATTTATATGTCACAATTTAACATGTTTATTATAAGTTTAATTACACTAATTTCATACCATCTATAAGTTTTACCAGTTTCATAAATCAAAAGTATCGCTTCAATATGTGTTATATTATAGTAACCGTAATCATAGTGAAAATCAAAAAGTTTGAAATATGATGAACTAAATTTCGTTGTTGAAGTTCCTACCTATTGAACTTTGGCCTTTTAAAAGTAAACTGACCATAAGAATGCAAGTTTGTATACATTAGTGGGTGAAACCCGCGCGGTGCAGCGGGGGTATAAATATTTTTAGTACCGTGTCTTTAGATAACTCTTATTTATTGTGCTAACTCTGATTTTATTTTTTTATTTGATTAATATGGGATATCAAACATATCTATATTACTATAGATATGAGCAAATTTGTAAAATAACAAATTATTTATGCATAATCACTTGTACCATGTGTAACAACATTGTTCTTAAGTGTCTTAAAAATGGATTAAAATTACAATGTTGTCCAAAAAGTTGTATTATATAGTAGCATAGATATAGATTAAGATAACTTTAAATATAATAATCTTAATTTAAATTTAATTAGGAAATTGTAGAGTACAAGTATTTAAAACTTAAAGGGGATATAATGTGAATAAATCTTATGATATTACACATTAAAACTTGCAACTCTTCATATGTCATCTTAAAGTTGATATAAAATTACAATTCTAATCATAGTTTCTCTATTATATAGTAGTATAGATATAGATAATCACTCATCAATGTAAAGTTCACTACTTTAATACTCACTCCTACTTTGAATTCAAATTCCCAAGAGTTGGGAATCAATGCTTTTTTTCATCTTGGTTCATACTGTTAATCCGTCTGAATATTTTATTTTCATAATTCACTATATCATGATGATTAGTTCCAACACCTCAAACACATCAATGTTGATGTATTTGCACTATTGATACTTTAGTTAATGAAATATTTCAATACATCAATTTGGCATTTTAAGACCCAAATGACAAAGAACAACATTTCTCATAAATCATGATTTTAAGACTTTTTACCTCTTGATTCCAACATGTTTCAATGGTCTTTTTGATAATTATACAACCATACTTGGTGATTATGACACCCTTTTGCTAGAAACTCCATAATTAGTTAAAATCAGTCGGGTCTGCAAAAAACAGTTCATACCTTAATCCGATTTAAACCCAATATACAAAGTTTATGAATTCTAGTAGTTTATATACTTCACTAGTGATGTTCTTATGTCTCTAGATAACCACTATATAAAGATTTCTAAAAGTTGGGTTTTAGGGTTAATATTCATTAAAACCAATTACCTATTTCTTGATTTCATCATACAATTGATATCATTGAGTTCTATTAATTTCTATCCATCAATTATGATAGTGCTAAGTTGGTAATTACCATAATAAACAAAAATTTCTGAAAATTCAACCTTAACACATGAGGTGGTCATTTTTGCAACAAGTTAATTAAATTAGGGATAAGAAAGCTCACCAAAGAAGACGTGGAGATTTCTAATCCTTTGGATGACTAGTAAGCACCTAATGATCAAGAATTTTAACTACAATTTGATGTATTCATCATATTATAATGATGATGCTCTTCATTGACTAGCTTCCTCCAATTTTCATAAAAGAATCTTGCTTTCCTTTAAATGTTCCCCTTAAACTTTTAAAACCTTACAATGCACATTTGAGACTAATTAGAATTATAATTAATCAAATTACTTCATTAATTGACAAACCATGTTTAAACTAGAATCAACAAAACCATGTTTAAGTTACAATCAACAATCTTAGCCGTTTTCACATATTTTAATATAATTTCCAATACATTTATTCAATGTTTCTAAACACTCTTAATAGTGTTATTTCACAATATTTTGATGTCACGCACTCATATACATCAATTTTTAAAAAACTCTATGTTGGGTTTTTATAGATCCATTCTACTCACATGCACGCCCATGCCTTGTTAATTTTTCAAATTGAACACATGCAACAAGTTCTAAAACATAATTTGTTATATATCTAAATTATAAAAGGTGATAAGACTAGTTTAGTGGTAAGTACATGTTTTTTTTTTCTAGCCTGAGACTAAGGTTGATAGTGAGCAAAACGGAAAATGTACATTTCTTGTAAGCAAAATCGAGTTTAATTTAAGTATAAATATATGATAATTATGTGATTAGAAATATGTTCAGCAACAAAAATAAAAATTGAAAGTGACTTTAATAAAATTATCAATAATAAATAATAAACTAGTATCGGCTAGTGAAATTGTGTATTAACACATTCTAAAGGGTTGGTGGGTTTCTCCATCGACATGTCACGTGACACTATGTAATTGTTCAAAACCTCGCTCCCCCCTACTTTTTCTTATTTCTTTTTCTTCGTTCTTAGTACATGTCATGTAAATTTGTTTAAGGTCTTTTTAACAAATAGAGACTTTGGTTTGATAGTTGATTTCTGTTGTGCGCAACTATGGGTGCAATCGAGCCGAGCTACTCGCAAGTTATTTGAGATCGGATTGATAAAATTTTGAAACGAGCCGAGCCCGATCCGAGCTCGAGCTTGAAAAAAACTCATTTAATTATCGAGCCTGAGCCCGAGCTTCACGTATCGAGCTCGAGCCGGCTCCCGAGCCTAAGTGAGCTTTTTATTTATACATTTTTATTTAATTTGTTAAATACATATAATAAATAATATTTATTATATATAAAGTTATGATAAAAAACAATTAAATAATATGTATATTGTTATATAAAAATATATAATTATAAATATATATCAAAATTAAATATACAAATATTAAAAGTAATATATAAACAAATAAACGAGCCGAGTCCGAGCTGAGCTTGAGCTTGAAAAAGTATTTATTGAGCTGAGCTAAAGAAAGCCGAAACGAGCTGAGCTCGAGCTCAAGCTCTCTTAAGTCATCACGAGCCGAGTTCGAGCCTATACGAGCTCGGGCTCGGCTTGACTTATTTGCATCCCTATACGCAACTCTATTTGCACCACCTAGGTTTGATACCTGGAGCTGCTAGATTAAATTTTGTTTTTTCTAAAAAAATTATGTCTTCAATTTAGTTATATCCTATATTAATTATTGACATATAAAGTAAACAAAATTACACTCTGACATGTTAATTGAACACGACTTTAACATAACCCAGACCCTGCTTTTGAGTGGGACATACTGGGTTTATTTGTTTGTTTGTTTACTTATAAAAGTTTTGTTTTTTTATATTTCATCTTAAATTGTTTAAATTACTAAAATCCAATTTCTCAAAATATAACCAATTTTTCACTAATATATGTCTCATTTCAAATTCAAACTACGGTCAAAATATCGGGGTCCATTACATAACAATTCAAGCAAAAGTGTAAAAACAACGCAATTCAAATCTTCAGATGCAACGGTACTGAAGAAACCCTCAATCGTTCAAATTTCTCACAGATCGATACAACAGATCCTACAGTCAGAAGAATCACGTTGATTTCTTTGATTTCGTTGAGTCACTTTACTTAAATCTATGCTTTGTTTGGTTAATCGATTAATAGAATGCATAAATTTCTTCGAACTTTTGAATTCTAACTCTATTTCGTTTGTTTTCCGATGATTAATCTTCTGATGTTGTTGTTCTCTGATCGATTACAGATGTGGAAGAGGTGAAACGCAATGGTGGTTGTTAAGGTACGTTTGAAAGTTGAAGCCCTAATGAACTTTGTCGATTGTGTGTATAACTGATGTTTTGCGTTGTTGAATCTAGGGTTTAAGCACGTTCAAGAGTAGGATTTCGGGAGAACGAGAGACGAGGAAGAGTGGTATTTCAGTTTTTTCTAATGGTGACATCTTTCTGTTTAGTGTAGGCAGTTTGTGTTGTACTTATTAGTTGTGAAATTGGTTTGGGAACAGGTGGATTTAGAAGTTTGAAGGTGTATACAGAAGATGTTAAGGTGAAGATTAATGGTCGGGATCATGTTGTGGCTGAAAATAAGTAAGTTTTTAATCTGGTATTGGTATTGCTTGCACTCATAGGGTTTCAGATTGACTGTTTGGATGAGCACTTCTTTTGTTGTGGTACTCTGTAATTCGAAGGCAGATGTAACATCACAATATACGTGAAGATCACACATAAAGTGACTCGTAAATTCTTGTTGTAAACCTCTTGTTGTGGTTTCTGAATACAATGCTGCTAGCTTGGTCTGAGTGTCATTAAGCCAAGCAAAACGGATGGGTATATTGGGTTGGATAATATTAATGGGTAAATACAGGTTTAGGGGTACGGGTCAAACGTGTGACTAACAAAATAGTTTTGGGTCAACATAGGTCGCTTTAGAAAAGTATCACTTTGGTTTGGTGCAAAATGGTTCACGACCAAAATGGACTCGTGTTGAAATGAATCATTAGAAAGAGAAGTTTCAAAATGGGTTTGCCTGCAAATTTTTTTAGTGGTGGCTAGTGTTGATGAGGTGGTGCCAGCAGAGGCGTGATGGTGGTGGTGTCGACGGTGGCACACTGACGAACATTGTGTAATGAGAATATACTGATGAGTTGTTCAAAATTGGGACTAACTAGAGGATATTAGAAAACAATGTGATGGTTTTAATGACGTAGTGAAGTTTTATGTGTAGCTGGAGGTTGTTTTTTCTTTTATAGTTGTCTTTCTTGTATACAATAACACTTTGGTTATAGTGTTTTTTGAGGATACTTGGTGATTAACCTTTATCTTTATGTAGAAGGAAATCTATTCCAGTCAAAGCTGAATCTAGTCATATCCAGGCCAATTGTCAAAAGGTTAATACCGGTTTCCTAATTCTTACCAACCTTGTAAACGCAGTGGTAAATGAGGAATGTAGTCTTTTAACGCGTATATAATTTCAAATGTATTAATTCTGTGTTTTTTGGTAATGATCATGAAGGAGGCCCTCAACAAGTTGGATAAGATTAATGGGAAAAACATCAACTCTGGTATGCATCATGCAGCCTAACTTTCAACATACTAAATTTTTCTTGTTCATACAAGTCTTTTATATTTATGCTTCACAGCTCAAACAAAAGTAGGAAGGAAAGTATTGGCGGATATCAGCAATTCCAAGGGTGTTTTTCAGAAGAATGCAACTGTTGATGGCTCCAAACCTGGGTGAGTGACATTGAGCTTTTTTCCATTCAATAACTGGTTATATGATTATCCCATAAGTGATATCTTGAAATTCTTTGATAAAGATGATCGTTTGAAAAGTTATTTGGTTTTTGTTGGTTAAACAATTCTAAAACATTGCAGGAAAGGTAAAATGGAAAGGATGACATATTCACAACGGTATGCACACTACTATGCCTTGTTACTAATTTATTTTCTTGTAAACTTTGAGATAGAACACATTAATCCAGTGATAAATGCATAAAATTTACTTCAGTATAATATGAATTTGCAGGACCTCAGCGTCATCAGCCAAGGACCTGAAGGTCTTCAATGGTAATTCAAAGACAAAAGGTCAAGAAACTGTTGGTTACGTAACAAGGTAATGACTGTTGATGTTTTTCTTTTTCCTGTTTTGGTTCATTTCT
Organism: Flaveria brownii; assembly: GCA_018326445.1. NCBI lineage: Eukaryota > Viridiplantae > Streptophyta > Magnoliopsida > Asterales > Asteraceae > Flaveria > Flaveria brownii. Next base: position 7,648 of record BJCN01125032.1, read on the forward strand.
TTGCCCAATTTTGTTGTTGTGATTGTTATGAATTTTGATCATTGTTTTATGTTTATTTAGGAAATCTACAAGGAGTTATTGCCCACCACAAAGGTTTCTATTCTCACAGTGTCTCCTTATGTTTTACATTAATATGCCAATATATTTGAACTAATGGTTCCAATTGCTTATTTTAAAGGAAATCTTTTCCAGTTCTAAAGAATGTTGACAAGGAGATATCTGATATCAAGAAAGTATGATTAGATTATGTTATAGTTGCATCTTATTTTCATACTTTTTATATAAATTCTCATTATTATTTACTTGTAGGGAAATAAAGATAATAACTTGAACAAGGGAACATATGGCTTCTTTGGTGAGTAACTTTCAAGTCTGAAAAGTGTATCATTTCGATAATATTAAAGCATTAAGATATTAAACTAAACTTCTACTATTTTGTATTTTCAGTTAAACCTAAAGTTGGCACGACAATTGTACCACAAGCAAGCAATACTAGGGACTACCGTTGGAAGAACAGAGTTAGTGATGAATGCATAAAAATGTAAGTACAAACATATCAAAATCTTGTGCTATTATATGCCATTTTCAGCAACTATTATGAACTTATGTATTATTAAGTTTATATTTTAACTGTTGGTAGGGCATCAGATGGTCAACAAGCAGGGGACAAACAGAGACGACTGTCTAGGATATCAATGAAGGTATTTTGAGATAATACTTTAACTGTAACTGGCTATCTTTAATCATTATTATGTTCTGATAATTACGAAAATGCCCTACCAGCCAACCGTGAAAACGACAGTTGGCATTCCCAAAGCTCAAAGGCCATCAAGAACCACATTTGTTTTTACCAAAGCTCAAAGGCCATCAAGAAGCACTTCTGTTTTTACCAAAGCTCAAATGCCTTCAAGAACCACTTCTGTTTTTACCAAATCGACATCTACAGCTTCAGTTTTATCCAAAAAAACTGAAGAAACATCGAAGACTGAATCTATTTCTCCTAAGCAAATTGCACAAGGAGTCGCATTGGATACAAGTACATCGAAACTCACTGCCAAGGGGAAATCTGGTCGCCGAAAATCCTACACGTCTTTACTAATGGAAAGAACAAAGGTTGGTAAATTATAATTTTATTTTTTTATTTCCTTAATAGATGTTTGTTTTATAATTTTGATGATATGTTGCAATGCAGCTTTTAACGGATCGGGGTAGTGTCACCAAAGAGGAAATCCTGCCCGACATTTATGATGATGGCAATGAACTTGAAGTTACTGAGTATGTTGATGAGATCTATCAGCACTATTGGGTCACCGAGGTGAGTTTATTATGCTTTCTTGCCATGTTTATCTTATATTGCTGCAATTGAAATGATTGCAGTGCCCACAGAAACTGCATATGTCATATGCACAACTGCATTTGCATATGCACAGGATCAATAGTTAATTGATTTTTTTTGTAACTGATCTAGACATATTAATATTTGCAATATGCTATTGATTAGAGGTGGCAAACTAGACGGGTTGGATGGTTTGGGTAGTGGATCAGATTGACCTGACATACATTTTTCCTCCCAAGAATATGAAATTTTATATGAAATTTTATGTATTATTAAGTTTATATTTTAACTGTTTATATGAAATTTTATATAGAGGTGGCAAACTAGACGGGTTGGATGGTTTGTGTCATATATGAATGCAAAACTTATTTTGTTTCAATAAATTAAATTCATTTTAAAGAATATGATTTTGAAGGTTTTATGTATTTAAATAACACTTGTGGCGACTTTTGACACTTTTGACTCTTCTCTTTTTTGCCCATTATTTGATTTTTATCAGTTCAACCTGTTATACACAAAACATGATTTGAAACAACACATTCACAAGTGTTCCATGTTGTTGCTGTGATTTGGTTTACTAGTATTAATTCAAGTATCCACGCCTGATGAGCTATATAATCTAAATGGGTTATGAGTGCAGGCACATAATCAACCACTGAAAAACTATATGGAGATCCAAACAGATATTACTCCTCAAATGCGGGGCATACTGATCAATTGGCTAGTAGAAGTACGTTATGTTTATTCATTGTTCAATTATTTTGATACATAGGATTAAAGGTTCTTCTTTGGGTTTTATAATCTGCACATGTTGTTTGCTACAGGTACATCTGAAGTTTGATTTAATGCAAGAAACACTTTATCTGATGGTCACACTCTTAGATTTTTACTTGTCTGCTGTGACAATTAAGAAAACTGAAATGCAACTAGTTGGTCTCACATCACTGCTACTAGCATCAAAGTATGAGGATTTTTGGCATCCACAGGTAAATGTTTTTGTTTTAAGCAAGATGTGGTTTTTATTGAGGGTCTGAACAGGTTGACCTATAAACACTCTTTTGACCACTTCTAAAACATTCCAAAAATTAATTAGTCTGTTAATATGATTAACAAAAACTAGACACTTTGGGTCACTTTTCAACCCATTTCCTTTTAGATGTTTTTCCATTTAAGCCTACTTGGGAAAAAAATATAACCCAGTGCGACCCATTAATAAGTAAACGGGTAGGCATTACTGCATTTTATCAAACTTTGTTTCTTATTCATCTTTATAATGTTTTATCTTTAACAGGTTATGGAATTAATTAGTATCTCCGCAGAGACATACACAAAAGAGCAAATGCTTGGAATGGTATGTTTATTGTTTCTCTGTCTTACATAGCATTATTTAGTTTTTGGTGCTCTTATATTATGATTTAGAATTAGATTTGATGAGATGCCATATGTGCCTACAATGAATAACCAAGTAACTAACACTTCGATTATAGATAAACCTTATTGATGTAAGGTTTGCCACCATAGTCTGTGTTTATCGCGTTGTATTTTCACTAAAACTCTTGTACCTTTTTTCCAATTATCAGGAGACAACGATTTTAAAGAAGATAGACTTCCGTCTTAATTTGCCTACACCTTATGTTTTCATGCTGAGATTTCTTAGAGCTGCACAGGGAGGCAAAAAGGTAATTGCAGTTTCTGCTACCAATTAGGTTTGAAATAAAAACACTAAAATCTCGTTTAGCGAATCCTATAATCTTTTAATCAATGTGTTTCAGTTAGAAAACCTAGCATACTTCCTCATTGAGCTGTGCTTGGTGGAATATGATGCCTTACACTACAAACCATCATTACTGTGTGCATCAGCTATATATGTTGCTAGATGTACCCTTCATTTGGCCCCAGCATGGACCCCACTTCTATGCAAACATTCTAAGTATCAAGAATTTCAGATCAGGTAAGTGTCTATAATCTAGTTTCTTATTTGTCTATACACAATATATGTTTACTTTAACATTATAAATGTAGGGATTGTGCTGAGATGATCTTGGGATTTCACCAAGCTGCAAGGAAATCAGTTTTAAAAGTGACATATGACAAGTACACACGCGATAAAAACTGCAAAGTCGCACTGATCAAACCTCTCGACAGGCTTCCACCTCCATAGTCTTTCCAAACTGGTAACATCTAGTTGATCTTAGATACCAATACTTAGTTAGACTCTTTGACTGAATGTGAGATCATACTCTTTTACACATATGGTCTCAACTTATTATCACAAAACAAAACTTTGATGAAGTTATATCATCTTTGAATCTTATCAACCATGTAGTAAATAGAAGCGAAAAATTGATGCATATTATTGGTGATAGCGCATACATTATACATACAATAGATTCTTGCTAGCTGCAAACATCTATTCTCTTTCTTTCAAGCTTTTTCCATAAAATGTTGTTACATTGTATATATATCATAGAGTATGTGCATGTAGCAGTATGCAAAACAGTTGTATTAGCTAGATAAACACTCACTATACACAAGTAGCAACTAGTTGACAATCTTGCAAACCCGATAAATCTTGGCAAGGATCCAACGTGTTCCTGACCGCACGATAGAAGTCTAACCACGACGACGAGTAGGTCGTATCCAGCGCACCCCACGAGAACGTAGGGTTAGGCGTTGCAGGACTAGCAACCACCAAATCAAGTACAGACATAGCCGGTTTAAGCTGCTGAGGGAAATTGAAAGCCAAATTATCCACCTTATGCTCGTAAATCTTCCCATTTCGATCCAGTTTGTACCGCGATGTCCCTTGAAACTCCCCTTTCGCTTCCCACGGGACTCGAGGGACGCCCTTGAGGTTCCATCGGATCAAAATTAGATTCTCTGAAGGCTGCCAAACCCTAAAAATCTCCAACGAGATGTCCTTGAACAGAATTCGCCCATGGAAACGTAATGCTCTGAAGATCAGCTTGTAGTTGTCGATGCCGGTGAACTTGTTGAGAGGATCAATGAAGGTGATATCGTCTCTGTAATCCGAAACTCAACAATCATCGATTCAATTCACCGAATTAGAGAAACTATAGAGCGAATTTCGTAAAAGGATTCAGATACGTACCTGTATATCTCGTAATTGAGATCTGTGGTGAAGATGAGAGGGAGATCATGGCGGAGGGTCCGTACAGCCAACCCGAGGTTAACGTAGAAGTCCTGACGGGGATCCGACGGCGGAGAAACCCTAACGCGAACCGGCGGCGACTCGACGGAGGACGGCGGTAGAGCTTGAAGGCCATGGTGGATTGCAGAATGAGATGGTGATGGATATGGAGGTTTTTGTGAGGGTTGATGATGAAGATGAAGGCGAGTGAAAGTGGGGGAAAGATTAGGGATTACTGTAAAAGCCATAACAAAGGGATTGATTGATTGGAGGAGAGGAGATTAGGGATTTTGTTTGTTTAACCTAATCCAGTAAAAGGAACATAGGGTAGCAGATTGTTGTTGTTCAGGGAGTCTGGGTGTGGGTGTTCATCGTCATCATCATCATCATCATCACGTAATTGGAGACGCGTGTGTCTGTCTGGTGCTGATTCTTTCTAAGGGATTTGATTTGTTTTGTTTTGTTTTTCTTCACCTTTGGACGCACACGGGCTATTTTTTAAGTCTACTTTTACGGCTACAAACGAACCGAACGATGTCTTGTATGTGTTCGTTTATTAAGAAATAAATTTTTTCATGAACAGTTATCGAACGAGTTTTCTTGTTCGTGTTCATTCATTAAGAAAATAAACATGTTCATGAATGTTCACAAACATTTACCGAACGCAAACGAACACAAATAAAATCAAACTACAACAAACGAATGTTCATGAACATGATGAACACAAAAGTCTATGAAAACAAACAAATACAAATAATCACATTTATTTTAGAATAAAATCAGCTTTTTCAAATATTTACCAAAAATAAATACACGTAACATAAATTTCTAACGGACATAAACAGACATTATCGACAAATTATCGAATTTTCACGAACAGACATTAACGAAGATAAACGAACACATTATCAAACGTTCACACACATAAATGAACGAACACGGCTGGCGTTTATTTTCGTTCGTTTAACTAAACAAACGAAATTTTCTTGTTCGTGTTGGTCTATTTACTAAACGAACGAACATCCCGCCGAGCAGTTCACGAACTATTCGTTGAACGTTCAGTTCGTTTGCAGCACTAGATTACTATACTTTTAAAATTATTGCACATTTGTAGTTGACGTCTAGAATTTTTCTTAGGTAATTTCTCTATTTCTAGGGAAAACTAAAAGCTACACCTCTAGAACTTTTTTGAAAAAAACACGGTATCATATCATCAAAACGTCTCATGGAGAACTTTTAGTGAGGATAGTGATTTTATTTTTATGGTATCGCATCTATAAACAAAATATACTTTTTAAAAGTCTTGCTTATATCGTAGCGTATAGAAAAAATAAGATGATAAATATTACTTTTATTGTATAGGATAGAAAGTTTGTTCGTAGAGAGACTTGATGAAGTAAATTATGAGTTCATGGTTACTACTACATGGTCAAAGACGCATAAAGAATGTATGGTCATTAATTGGGAGACGTCGTCATGCTAAATCTTTGATAGCAGCCTTTTATTAGATCTTTATTTTGTGAGGCTATGTTAATTCAAAATTTTAGCACTACTTTGATTCATAGAGTTTTAAATTTAATTTTGAGATATGTATTATGTTTTGGTTCAGGAAATTTCTCTAGATTTCTTGTTGGTAAATGGTTCTACAACTAGGCATTTCATGATGAATATGGGTTCGTCAAGACGATCCTCTTGTCGAATTAAGGTTTAACCTTTTGATTAAGGATCAAATGTATTCATGAGAAAGGGGTTAGATATGCAATTGTTTGAGGGTTAGATATTGGCATGGAAGGCTCGTAGTTGTGCCTTGTCAACACGATTGACAAATTTAAGGAACTTGAAAAGTTTTTCGAAAAATCTTCCAACTGTAGACAAGTTTACGAACTACGTAAAATGATAAAAAAACATTGTTATCTGTTAATATTGAAGAATGCGGTTGAAGAAATGAAGAGTGGGGAAATGCAATTGTGTGTTTACATAGGTTGACATCATTTTGTCACTTTTATTGGCAAAACCTTTATTCCTTAAGGTTTGAGTTCATAGATTGTTTTATTTAGTTCAAAAGTTTTATTATTTTAGATAATAGTTAAATCAACTAATGAAATTTTTTGTATTGAAATTGAAATTAAAATAATTTATTAATCTCTTTGGACTAAAATTGAAATAACTTATTGAATTTTGGAAATAAATTAATTTTTTAATCTTTTAATGGAAAGTTTTATTTTTATTAAACCTTAAAAAGTAAAATCAAACTTAACTCTACGAGTGATACCCGAGTAATACCCATAAGTTGTTATTTGATCATTTTCTACAAAAACATTTCCTAGGTTTAGTGGTAACTTTGTATATTTTTTACATAAGAGACACAAGCTTGATCATTGTGCCTACATCTTCTATTCTATACACGCTTCTATTAATGTTTATAACTAGACGGTGGTATCCGCGCGTTGCGCCGGTACCATTGAAAGACTTAATTCTATAAATCAAAACGTTGATAAAAAAAGAACGAACTATATATCAAAAAATCAAGTTATAAGTATAACCATAAAATTATATTTTTAAGATGATATAACATTAAATTAAAACCATAAAACTTATAAGTTCATAACAATAGCATAATAAAATTATATTAGATGCTGAATTTTTTTCACATAAAAGTGAAAATGAAATAGTTTTTCTTAAAAAAAATCAGAAAGAAGTAAAAAACATGCAGGTTTTCAAATTAATAAATATAAAAATGAAAAAATCAATTTTCATGGACCCATTACTCCATAGTCCATACTAAAAGGCTGACCCACATATAAGATTTGTGGATGTACCTAATGCAACTGAAGTAGTAAATCACTATTAACGTAACTTGTAAATGTTATATTATAAATTCTTACATGTTTTATATCTATTTTTTTTTGTCTACATATTTTTTATTTATTTTTAATCTATTTGTATTTCTACATGACATAATATGATGATTCAACTGAACAAACCCTATAGGCGTAAAAAAAGTCCAATTTTCTTCAACAATTACTATTATAAATTATAATGTAGTCAACACCGAATTTTAATAAAACATTTATTTATTTATAACAACTAGATAACTATTGCAACTTTTACAATGACTTCGTCTAGCGTCCTTCCCAATCTTATTTCTTGTCACATCTGTATGTACATTCAAATGTTTAATTTAGTTCAATGATACTTAATTATAATACATTTTTTTCTCGACCTGTATAAACTGGTCAAGGCTTTTAGATTTTTATCTCGCTTAAAACCCATAAAATTATTAAAGCGCTTGCTAAAAGATTCAACTGAGGACAAAGTTCGGTTGATCTCACGCTTCACTCGCTCGTGTTTTTTTCAATGATATTATGTGGATGTTGGTGTTAATGCTAAAGAAAAAAAATTCAACCAAGAATATGCTATTTACAAGGAATATTTTAAGAGGAATGATTCCATGTGCCAACCACGCATAGAATTCGATATAGTAAAAAGCATGGAGATCAACCATCACAATATCACAACTCAAATATATAAAAGAAAACAAACAAACAAACAAACAAACCCAGTATATCCCACTCAAAGAGTAGGGTCTGGAGGGGTAGGTGGTGACAAGTCTTTCTTCTATCCATATAGGTAGAGAGACCGCTTTCAAAGAGACCCCCGGCTCGATAACAAAAGCAATAGCAATAAAGCTAGGAAAT
>BJCN01125055.1:0-13471 GCA_018326445.1 Flaveria brownii
TATAAATATATATATATATATATAGTCCATCTATCAGCCATTTCACTGTAACACAACAAACATGTTAGACCAGCTTACAAGAAAGAAGATTTGAATTTGAACAGATCCTAACAAACTGGTTTAATCGTATGATTGAACTGTATGACTAAACTCAATCGTACGATTGAGCATCCGACTGAGTTTAGTCGTGTGCCATGACATGCGGTTGAGCCAGTCATGCGATTGAATCACCGATTGAATCAATCGTGCGATGGAATCATGCGTCTGGTTCAATCGTGCGATTGAAGTTCATCAGAGTATCCATTCACATACATACTGTGCGAGTCCAAAGATTTGAATGATTGTCAAAACAACTAGATTCATATCAAGATTTAAGTCATTAGAAGCGCCAAGATTTGTTATTTCACTAGTTATCTTTGAAGTTCACTTTTAAGCTTATTTAAAGGTCCGATTAAGAGTTATTTAGTTTGGTTTAATAGTTTATATCATTCGGATACTTTTGATTGATTTAATGTACCCATTTATCATGATTTCATCTTGTTAGTACCTGTAGATGAACATGTAACAATTAGCAATAGGAAATTGGATGAAATCCCAAGGAAATTTTTGAAAAGGGGGTTCTACTGATAACCGGGTATTTAAGAGAATTTGTAAAGTAAGTGTAGGGTTGCGACCGACTGACTACCTTTTATACGGTTGTGAGTTTCATTCGTGTGACTGGACCCATACGCATGGTTCAAACGTGCTACTGAGGTTCAATCGTACGAATGACCTATACGCATTCAACCAATCGTACAATTGGTTCATACTGAGGATGCCAATCATGCGACTCTGCCATCCTCATGGTCCAGTCGTGCGACTAAGCCATACTTGTGGTCCAATCATGTAATTGTCCCATAGTTATGGTTCAATCGTGCGATTGGACCATACTTATGGTCCAATTATGCGATTGGGCCATTCTAATGAATTTGACTTTGTTTGTCCCATTATTTCACATACTTATCTTTGATAGATGACACTATGACCATGGATCATCTCAGACATGATCCTTTTAACTGAAAACCATTTGATCACCTCAGACATGATCCTTTTAATCAAAAATCATTCGATCACCTTAGACGTGATCCTTTTAACTAGAAATCGTTTGATCACCTCAGATGTGATCCTTTTAAATGAAAATCATTGATCACCTTAGACGTGATCCTTTTATCTTTCAGAACCAAGCTTTTTAACGTTCGGTTCATTTTGTGACATTCATAGAGTTTAGTCTTGTTACATAGTCCGACACTGACACACAATACTAACGTAACTAAAATAGGAAAAACTTGAACTAAACTTGAATAAGACATATTTTTTTTTGTTTTTCATTTAGAGGAAGGTTGAAAGCATTTTAACGTTACTTAAAATATTTCTCCCCCTGAGCAGAATGGCTTCAAACATTTACATCATTTCTAGAAAGATTCACATGGAATCAGACAGGCATAAAACACCATCATTTGGGATCTTTTGCATTTATATCAATAACAGATAATATTGCATATCCGATTCATAGAATCTCATTCATCTAAGAGTCAAAGGCACTAACAGGAAATCATGCTAGAGCTGTTGTATAGCACACGTTGATTTTAAACATCGAGAGATGCACTTACAATGATTGTCAGTATAGTTGTCCACTTAAATCCATACACAGATTTTTTACACAAATTGGTGATTATTTAGGTGTATTAGTTTAACAAGTATTTGTGGATCCCACGCTTATATGGTAATCAACCTTCCTCAGGTGATATTTGAGCGGTCTATAGGTTTTTGTCATGAAGAAACTATTCTAAGAGCTTTCAAAGAGATGCCAAGCCTCAGGTCTGTGCCATCGCACAACAGAGAGGCGTAAACAACAATTAATTCTTAGAATATGTAGGTTATGCTTATCCTCATGTTAGTGCTATCGCACAACAGAAAGGCACACTTCCTATCTTCTTGTTACAGTAATTTTATAATACATTTAAGGCAGCAACGACATTTGTCATTTACTTGATTGCATTTCTCATTTTTCATATGCTTTGCTCATAGTTTTGGTCATTCGCACACATTTGTGGCTTTCTTTTTGCTCCTCGCCCCTTATTGGAAATTTATTGATTGTGCAGACCGGGGATAAGATGGGAACCCACAACTTGTTAATTGATTTAATTTACTTGATTCACCAATGATGTCTACTAGTCTATTGTATTGAATCTACCGACACATCATATAATGGACTTGTGACCCCTAGATCTACTTTCTCCATGTAACCACAATAACAGACTAGCTTACTATCATTTGTCACCTTATTAGGCTTTGACTTCTCAAACTTATAGTTTTCTATGACTTTCTATATAATATTTCAAGAATTAAAATCCTTTTGGTGTCCCAAACAATTCGATGCCTGTGTACTATCATATTCCACTGTACTGAATCGATTTCTAGGATTTGACGTCTTTGCTTTTCAGCTTACCTGCCCACCCCCTTATTTTTTTAGTAATAAATACTGAAATTTAAATTATTCTCCCCCTAAAATTCTAAAACAGAAAATCTTTTTGTGTTTTTGAAATTTTTAATAAAGAAGAGAAAAGAAAAGAAATTAAAATAAATTTGACAGACAAAATGAAACTAAGACACATACTGACGGACTATAAACTCGACTCCTCCAGAATTACATCCTCTTTCTTTTTGATGCCATTAACCTCTAAATATAATAAAATCTCGGTTTATCAAAAGCTTTTGTATAGGGGTCGGCGCGCTGAAAATCCGTGTTGATTTTAATTACATCGATGAAATGCTTTTTAAAACAATCACGTATGAAGTGATATTTAATGCCGATGTGTTTGCTTTTGGGATGTTGTACCAGATTTTTAGTTACAACTATGGTAGCAGAATTATCAACAAAAATAGAAGTGTTAGTAAATTGCAAGTCGTAGTCCCACATTTGCTGTTGAATCCAGATGATTTGAGAGTAGCACCTTGCAGTAGCAACGTATTCAGCTTCACATGTTGACAGAGCAACAGACGTCTGCTTCTTACATTTCCAGGTGACTAACCACCTTCTAAAAAATTGACACCCCGTAGATGTCAACTTGTAGTTCATCTTGCATACGCCATAGTCTGAGTCACTGTACGCTATAAGTTCAAATTCATCATCATGAGGATACCACAAGATAATGAAAGATCCGCTTCACCCTAATTAGATGATTGACTTTTGGTTTTGACTGATATCTAGAACAGAGACACATTGCATACATGATATCAGGACGAGAAGCTGTGAGATACATAACAGATCCGATCATTCCGCGATACATGGTGGCATCTACCAAATCCCTATTTTCATCGAGTGCCACATCGTGGTTTGTGGCCAGAGGGGTACCGGAACTCGTTACATTTTCCATATTGAACTTACTTAGGATGTGTCCCACGTATTTGGTCTAATGTAGAAAGATTCCATTAGGTGTCTGATCCACCTGTAAACCCAGAAAGAACTTCATCTCTCCCATTGTACTCATTTCAAATTCAACTTTCATCACAGATTCAATTTTTTTACATAATGCTTCCTTTTTTGAACCGAAGATTATGTCGTCCACGTATATCTAAACCAGTAGTAAATCACCATCCTTTTCTTTGATGAATAACATGCAGTCAATCACTCCCCTTCGAAAACCATGTTTCAGCAGGTGTGTAGAGAGTTTCTCATACCAGGCTCGAGGGGCTTGATGTAGCCCGTACAAAGCCTTGTCCAACTTATAAACTCTGTCCCGGTGATAAGGATCTTAAAAATATTCGGGCTGACTAACGTTTACTGTCTCGCGGATTTCACTATGTAGAAATGCACTCTTTACATCCAATTGATACACCTTGATTTTCATGTAGGATGTGTAGGCTAGGAAGATTCTAATTGCTTCCATCCTAGCAACTGGTGCAAATACCTCATTATAGTTCACACCTTCAACTTGTCTGAAACCTTGGAATACTAACCGTGCCTTGTTTCTGATAATGACCCCTTGGTCATCTTTCTTGCAACGAAGAACCCATTTTATGCCAACTACTTTTGCACCCTTTGGTCAGTCCACTAGTGTCCACACCTGTAGCTTCTTAAATTGCAGAAGTTCATCTTGCATAGCGTTTACCCATGCCTCATCTTTCAAGGCATCACTTACATACTTGGGCTCGGCTTGAGAAACAAAACACTTAAATGCCCCATCATTTATGTATTCCTTTTCCATCATTGCTGCATAATCAGCTGTGTACAGCTGATTTCTTGTCTAAACTCTAGAGACTAGATCCCCAATGATGTTCTCTGAGGGATGATTCACACTAATCCTTGTAACCGGAGTTGTAGGTACGACTACTTCATTTTCCAGATGAGGAATCACTGGTTCATCTATGACTGGTGGATCATTTGCCCCAAATGTTTCAGCTAATTCACCATTGTCTGTAGGTGAACTATCATCTGATGAGTGATCACTGTCTTCCAGATCTTCCTCTGAATCCCCAGAAGCACCATCCATTGGAGCAGGCATGCTTGAGTCTAAATTAGGAGTATTCAAGACGTCATACATCATTTGAGCAGCCACCTAGTAATCGGAATAAGCAAGAGGTTGGTTGAAGGTCTTGAAAAATCCATCATAATCAAAGAAAGTGATGGACCTTTTCAAGTAGGGGGTGGTGTATCTTTGCACATATACGTTACACCACACTTCAACTTGACTCGTAGAGTTGTTGTAAACTCGTTTGTCAGGTATATTGTATCCCAAAAAAGTTCCTTCATCTGTTTTTTTGTTAAAATTACCAGTCTGAGTTTTCTTCAGCAACATGCAAGGTGCTCCAAATAGTTCCAGATACTCCAAGTTTGTTTTACGCCTTTGAAGCAACTCATAACAAGTTTTACCATGTCGTTTGACAACTAATACACGATTGAGAGTGTAGCATGCATTAGCAACTGCTTAATTCTAAAATTTAAAAGGCAGTTTTGAATCTGCCAATATCGTCCTTGCAGTTTCAATCAGGCTTCAAATTTTGCGTTCAGCAACTCTGTTCATCTGTGGAGTATAAGCAGAAGAGAATTGATGAACAATCCATTTCTCTCAATAGAAAGCCTCCATCCACTGATTCTTGAATTTAGTACCGTTGTCTGAATGAATCTTCCTTACTTTCAGCTTATACAGAGACTCCAGTGTAGTGGCCAATTGTTTGATGACTCAAACATCTCTTACTTTGTTTTGAGAAACATCACCCATGAAAATCTTGAATAATCATCAGTTAATACAAAACAGGACCAATCTCCTACAATGCTTTTAGTACTGACAGGGCCAAACAGATCCATATGCAAAAGCTCCAATGGAATCTCAATAGAGTGAACTTTCTTAGATTTATGAGATTTCTTGGTCTGTTTCCCTTTCTTGCATGCTATACAGAAATCTGGAAGCTGAAAGTTCTTGACTGTAACTCCTTCAACCAGATGATTTTGAACCAAATGATTCATCTTCCTAGGATTAATGTGTCCCATTCTCCTGTGCCAAGAAATAGAATCCCTCTCAGTGGCTTTGGACAAAAAACACTGAGCAGCAGATTCAGTTGTAGAGGCTTTTGACATATCCAAGACATACAGATCGTTATATCTTGAAGCTGACATTAGAACTTTCTCCTCAGGGATAACATAATCCTTCTTCAAAATGTAGCATCTCTTATTATCGAATACAACTTTAAATCCCTTGTCACAGATTTGAGAAACTGAGAGTAAATTGTTCTCTAGTTGTTAAACGTAGTTGACTTTATCGAACTTTACCTTCTCATTTCCCACTTCACCTTGAGCTGTGATATAACCTCTTTTATTTCCCGCAAAAGATACATGTCCCCCTTTAATTTGTTTGACATTGAAAAGGAAAGACAGATTCCTGGTCATGTGCCTGGAAGCCCCACTATCAATAATCCAGGTGTTAGTGATAACGCTGTAGTGGACAACCTGCACAAAAACAGAAATGATCAGTTCAAGAGTGGGACCCAAGCCTTTGTTGGCTTGGGTTTCCCAGAGGCATCATGCATTACAAACTCCACCACTGTCCTTCGGAAGATGAAGGCACATTTTTCTTCTTCTTGTCCTCACTCTCAGACATATTTGTTGATTTAGCTTGCCACAAACCAGTTTTGTGTAAGGCCTGTGTGTGATAAACAGACGACTAATTTAGAGTTTGAACTTTTGGTTTGCTTTCATCTCTAGGGGTTACCTTAGTTAACACAGCTTTGCCAGTAGCTTGTCTGTGTTGCTTTTGGTATTTTAGAGGGGTATTTGATCTTGTTTTAGAAAATCTAGGTTTATTTTCATGAACAAGTTCAATTTTTCTTCTTGGTGTCTCATAGTAAGGACAATTAGGAGAAATATGTCCTCATTCTCCATAACTATAATAGGATCTCCCCTCAACAGGTCTGGGAGATCTGTTGTGTGGGGGAGAGTGATATCTAGGGCTGGTCTCTTTCTTCTCAACTTTAGATTTCTGACCTTCTTTGATAGATTTTATTGGTTTGACATTTTGATTACTTTTTACTTTCATTTTGTTAAGATTTTGATGTTGAGCAGTTCTGGACTGAGTTGGTTCTGAATTTTTAGATTTTAAGACATGAACTTTTGGACCCAACCCAAGAGTAACATTGCAATTCTCAGCATTCCTATTTTTAGTGACAACCCCATCTGTAGTGCCAGAACTAGATGCCTTCTGCTCAGTAACAGATTGTACAGTTTTATCTGCGGAATCTGGATCACTGACTAGAGGGGTCTTCACCACATGATCCTTGATAGGTTATTATTTCTTTCTTACTTTCCTCTATTGTTGATAAATATAACTTAATGTCATTTGCTTGATTTAAGGCAACCTTGGTTTCCCTAAGTTGCTTTCCTAATAAATCAAGTTTTTCTTTAAAGCTGCTTTCATTTTGTTTTAACACTCGATTAGCTTCAATGCATATTTTCAAATCATTTACTAGACTGTCATTGTGATCTAACAACCTAGCAAATTTTAAGTCTATGCATTCATGAAATTTATTACATTTTGTACAAGCATGCTTATCAAAAAGTTCGTCTTTAGAATCTACCTGTGAAAAGCTTGAGATGTCAGCCATAAATGCAAACTTAGATTCCTTGATGACTGGAGATTCTGTGCTGGCAGCAGTCAATTCATCTTCAACCAATTGATCCACAACATACATAGCTTCTTCAACATCTGAATGAGTCTCATCAGCTATGTTATCTCCTTTACTAGTTGACCCATCATCAAGATCTTCTACTAGTTCCATATTTGCGTCTTCGTCAGACATAAATCTGAAGGACCATTCTTGTCCTTCATCTCCTTGAGAAACCAATGCCTTCGAATCCTGACTTGTCGATGCCACTTTCTTCTCTTTATCCTGTCGGTTGAACGATGGAAAAGGGTTACCATTTCCTTTCTTCTTAGGTTTTACACACTCTCTTTTAAAGTGACCCTTTTAACCACAGTTAAAGCATGTAACTTTGGTTTTATCAAAACCGAATGTCGTGTCTTTGGTGGCAACTAGATTCTCACCCGTCTTTTTCACAAACGTTTTAGCCCTTCTAACAGCACTTGCCAAAGCCGACATGATATCCATTCTTTCCAACTATGTATCATCTACCTACTCATATCTTCATCTGCTAGATGATAATTTCCTATGTTACCAGCAACCAACCCATCATACGAGTGTACAACCATAGCGAGAAGATCCATATGCTCTTTTGCTACTTCAACAGCAACATTTCCCAGATTCTCGGTCTTCAGCTTAGTAGGATTTGAGTCAGGGATACTATATTGGGTTCCAAATGAATCTAATGATTCACTTCCTAAAGAGACACTTTGATAAGTTCCGGGCGTGTTGGAAACAAACGCTATCTAAAGAGGTGCTCCAGATGAAACTGGGGTAGAAGTAACGTTATAGAGTGAAGGATTCTGGGTGTAAGATCCTTTCTTAGACTTGTATTTCAACAGTAGTTCCTCTTCCCTTAGCTTCAAGATAAAATCATTGATGTCTAACATGGTGAAAGTATCATTCTGTCTCAGATTAGACATAAACGAATTCTGATTATCTGGAAGACAATCAACAAACCTTGCTACTTTGTCCTCCATTTATGTAGTAACCCCGTGTGTATGCAACTCACTCATCAGATGATAAAACCTATTAATAATATCATCCAAGCTCTCATTTCCTATGGGTGAGAAGTTATCAAATTCCTTCTTAAGAGCTTTAGCCTTCAGCGCCTTCAAGGTTACATTACCATCATATCTCTTTTCTAGAGCCTCCCATAACTTCTTCGATTGATTATGTTCTAAAAACTGGAAATCAATGTCGTTTCTTTCGTTTGCTTGGCTTCTTCCTTTTCAGTAATCAGGATAACTTTTGAAGTTCCAGACGTTCCCGGTTCAGTGATGACTGGAGATGGACATTCTCTTTTAAAATGCCCCAACTGTTTACAATTGAAACATCTTAACTTTGAGTTATCAAAACCAAGCTTAGAATTTTGGTTACGATTGCCAAAGTTTCTTCTTCCAGTTCGCTCCATAAATCTCCTTGCATGTTGTGTAAGCATTGTCATTTGCCATGGAATATTAGTTTCCTCCAAATCATCTAGATCCACCTGATACATGTCCTCTACCGTCATCCCCTTACCCTTAAGCTCCCTAGAAACTAAGGCTTCATAATTATGGACAAACATTCCAAACAGTGCATGGTATCAGATAGAATTTGAGTGGTGATAGATGTCTTTGAGCTTGAACTAACACTTATGGATCAACCACTTCCCTTGTCTGACATACCGATTCCTATAGATCCACCATAAGCTGCACCATACATATTCAAGTTTGCAGTGGACGAGATCAATGTAGCGTTTTGTGGATATACTGTGGCTGGCACCAAGGATTGATTGTATTCCCTTCTTTTCAAATCCAATTCAAAAGATTTTAGTTTGTTGATTACCTCCATAAGCATGTAATCAGCAAAGTTTCTCTCCTGCTTAAGCATCCTTACTTGTAAGCTCCATTGGGGTGGAAGAGAGTCTAAGAGCTTCTTCACCTGCTCATGATTACCCAACTGCTTATCATATTTCTTCAGAGTGCTCGAGACTGAAAAAAATCAATTAGTAAGATCAGTAAGGCTTTCATTCTTATGTCAGAAAAATGAATAAAACTCCTCAGCTTGGGCTTTCTTATCCTTCTTTAGATCTTAATTTCCATCATAGAATTCACATAAGGCATAATACAAAGACTTTGCACTTTTGTGCTCAAGAAAACGGTTATATTTGTCTTGTGATAAGCATAAGGTCAAAGCACCGAAAGCTTTTTGATCACGATCAATTAACTTAGTATCTCTTTCAGAAAAGGTTGTTGAGTCAGTGTTCACCCTGGTCTGTTCAACGACAGTCACCGTTGGAGTGTGTGGACCTTTCATTATAGATTCCTAAAAGAAAAAGGCCTTCAAGCATTGCTTCTAATCTTCAAAATTTTCTCTGTTTATAAGCCTTGGTGGCCTATTTGGTACAATACTCTCCAAATCAGAAATGGTAATGTTGGTCGAAGTCATTTTCCAAATAAGGTATAAATTCGTTGAACTTCAGTAGATTCGCTAATAAATTCGCTGGCAATTTCACCTGTAGTATTGCTCGGTAAATGGGCAGTAGTTTTGTTTAAAAAATGTTATAAAGCTTCTAGTTTCGCTCATTGTTTCGCTAAAACTAGTAGAACTTTCATTCTAGGATAATTTCATCAGCACTTTCGCTTGTTTGCTTGGTCAAGTAAGGTGAACTTTCGTTCAAAATATGTAGTTTTGCTGGAATCCACATAAAATTCAATAAATCACAGAAAATGGTAGTTTCACTAGAATCAAAACTAGATTCGCTGGATGAATAGCTAGTTTTGCTGGAAGAAACAGAAAGGTTGTTTGAATAGAAAATCAATCTGAAATCACCCAGATCACTATGAATTGGTGATTGGATTATTGGCATAGCTTCTTATGCTCTAATCAAGTATTTTGCAAAAGGTTTTCAAGCTAAAAACACATTCTACTGATCTGAAATGAATGAAACAGTGATTTTATCTAAAACCCTTTTAAAACCAATAAATCAACAAATCAAGAGCACTAAGGCTCTGATACAATATTATTGGTCCATCAATGATCGAAAAACAATGATAATGATAAGAAATCACATCAAAGACCACTGAAATGAGTAAATAAACAATAATCTATCAAAGGAGTTTCAAAATATAACCATTTAACCAAAGTAAAATCAAAACAAGACTTAATGATAATGAAATTGATGATTCCATCCAAAATACACATAAGAATAGTAACGCAAAATGTATATTCTTGGATTAGGGTTATTGAAAAACTTTCACAAAAAATTACAATGATTCATATATATATATATATAGGAATCATAGATTCAATGGCAGTTTCGCTGGGTAGTGAAATTGTCCTGACCATAAGCTTAGTTTCACCAGGCTGTGAAACACAGTTTTATTGGGTGACCTAAGTCAGCTGACTAGCGAAACTATAGTTTTGCTAGTAGTTTCGTTGAGTCATTGCAAACTACTACAAAACATAAAATAACTACTATTTACATACATTAAGCAAACTAACATAGATCCTATTACAAATAAAGCAAAATAAACTAACTACTAAGGTGAGTCCAACCTATACTTGATCTTCAGAACAAGAGGACAAACCCATGATAAATTTTTTTGACTATACTCTTCTTTCTTGTCGTAGATAGAGCCCAAGAAAGTTAATGAAGCTTTAAAGGATGGTAGTTGGATTGAACTGATGTAGGAGGAACTGCTTCAATTCAAAAGATAAAAGGTTTGAAACTTATGTCCTCTTCCTCAAAGGAAGACCACCATAGGTACCAAATGGGTATTTAGGAACAAGAAGGATGATAGAGGACTTGTCATCAAGAACAAGGCCAGACTAGTTGTTCAAGGACACACATAAGAAGAGGGGATTTACATAGATGTTTTTGCTCCAGTGGCAAGACTTGAAGTTGTTAGGATATTCCTTGCTTTTGCTGCATCCAAGGATTTCAACGTCTACCAACTTGATGTCAAGTGTGTTTTTCTATATGGGGTGATTGATGATGAGGTGTATGTCAAACAACCACCTGGATTTGTAGACCCAAATAATATTGATTATGTCTACAAGCTTGATAAAGCTCTTTATGGGCTGCACCAAGCTCCAAAGAAGTGGTAGAGACACTATCTCAGTATCTCTATCAACATGGTTATAAGAAGGGTACTATATATGGAACACTCTTTATCAAAGGAACAAGAAATGACTTGATGTTGGTTCAAGTTTATGTAGATGACGTTATCTTTGGGTCACCTAATCCAAAGCTCTACAAAGACTTTGAGAAGCTAATGAATAATAGATTTGAAATGAGTGCCATGGGAAAACTTAATTTATTTCTAGGAATTCAAGTAAAGTAGGTTGTCAATGGCATCTTCATAAGTTAGTCAAAGTATGTACAAGACATACTTACAAGATTCAACATGACTGGATGTAAGGTTGCAAAGACACCCATAGCAAGAAACCACTCCATTCGACCTGATCTTGAGGGGGAGTGTGTGTATGAACATCTCTATAGGGATATGATTGGGTCTCTTATGTACCTCACAGCCAACATGTCTAATATCATGTATGCTACATGCATCCGTGCAAGATATAAAGCCAACCCCAAGATGTCACACCTAGTTGTTGTCAAGAGGATTCTTAGATATCTCAAAGGTGCTCCAAAACTAGGCCTTTGGTATTTGAAGAATTCTAACTTCAATGAGTATGCTTATATAGATAATGACTATGGTGATATGACTGCAAAGTCTACATCTGGGGGATATGAATTCCTTGGTGGAAGGATAGTCTCATGGCAATACAAGAAACAATCTTGTTTGTCTGTATCAACTGCTGAAATTGAATACCTTGCTACTACTAACTGTTGTGCTCGAGTGCTTTGGATTCAAAATCAGATGTTGGACTATGGATTCAACTTCAAAGAGACTCCTGACCATATAGACAACGACAATGCTATCTCTATCACAGAGAATCTTGTGCAGCGCTCAAGGACAAAACACATCAACAACATGTATCATTTGATTAGAGTAATTTTGAAACAAGATTGAGAAAACTGATCAAATTTAATACAAATGAACAATATGCTAATATGTTCATAAAGACTTTGATGAATAGAGATTTAAGTATCTTGTATCAACTATTAGGATGGAAAACTTTGAGTAGATTTTTCTTAAACTGAACTCAATATTATTTTTAAATATGTGTGTCCTTAGTTTTCTATGTCATCACCTATACAAGCCCAGTTTACTTTGGAAGAAAACTATTCAAATAATATTCCTTAGAATTTTGTAAATTTAAACACATATCTCTCGAAAGACATTAAGTTATCTTCAGAAGAACATTATGTCTTCAAGACTAATAACTACTTATAAGACATTTACCTTCGGAAGAAATTCTAATATATCTTCTGAAGCTTAAATATGTCTTTAATTACTTATATGTTTTTGAAGGACAATTTTCTTCCGAAAGCAATTAAGCCTAGGAAGATTTATTCCTTTGTAAACAAAACTTCTATGTTTTAATCTCTTTTGAATCCAAATATGTCTTTGAAGTAAAAAATACTCTAAGTATTTTTCTTCCGAAGCAAAATTTCCATAAAGCTCAGGAATATCTTCCGAAATCAATTTGGATTTGGAAGCTTTTATAAAAATTCCGATGACAAATTACCTTCTAAAGATTTTCGACTTCCAAGAAAAGTACCTTTTTGGGCGCTTGTTCATAGTTGAGATCGACATCCAGATTTCAAAGTTTATCCTTTTGCATTAACGTTATCTCAAATCCATTTCATATATATACACCTTTAACGATTCCCCCTTTTTCACTTTTCTTTTCATCTGCAAATCTCTCTAACCTAAATTCACCCACAATCCGCCTTTGTTCTTACATTTCTTTACCACAAAGCTACCCATAATTAGCCAACCCTGATCCAAGAAACCAACCATATTTTTATATTCATTTACATAGGCAACACAATCAAGTTGCTCTGTTATCATCTGAGAAAGATCCGAGTTTCCCATATGTTTTCCGGTTCTTGATTGACTCTATCCAATTACTTCACTTCCCTCACCATAGATCCTACACTATATGAAGATCAACTTTTGGAATTTTAGAGGACCTACCAAGAGGTCATTATGGATGGGGAGAAGACACTGTCTGCCACAGTGTAGGGGGGACAATTTTCATCACACCAGCCACAATCAACACACATCTCAGGCTGAGCTTGCTCTTCCAAAAATCCACTATGAACCAGTCCTTCAGGCAGATGGACTATGTGGGTGAATACTCTATAAGAACCTTTAGGAAAGGGAAGGTTTCCTCCTAGTAAAAG
>BJCN01125086.1:8117-20328 GCA_018326445.1 Flaveria brownii
AAATGTGTCATTATTTTAAGTTAGGTAGTTAAAGTTAGTTAATGGTGGTTATTAACCCGTCTGGTCATAAACGGGGTGTGGTTTTTACCCGTCATGATTTGTACCTACAAAATATGATAGTTTGCATGAATTTGAAGTAATGGTATTCAAGAATGTTAAGATTGTGTATCCATCTTGTTCATATTCTCCTTTCTTCAATTGTTATTTGCTCTTTGATTACTGATGTAACATCTGGCCCCTCATACAACTAACATTGTCTGTCCTGCTCACGAGTAACTCATGGATTTGCTTTTAGTTGCCCGGGTGAAAACTTCCCAGGAGGTCACCCATCCCTAGATTGTTGTCGCCTGTACGCTTTACTATGGAGCTTTTCTGTACACGACTGATGTGAGATTTACGTAGGATGTCACAAATGGTATCAAAGCGGTTCTCTCGATCTGACCGAACAATTATCAAACATTAGAAAAAGAAATCAAGCCCGATTGAAAGCAAATCAGTGGGATTCTTATATTCGTGTTGGTCCGCTCAAATCTCAAAGAAAAAGGTACAGACCAGCGCAAGTTCTATTTGAAATCGCAAACAGAACAGGAAGTTCTTTGTTCCCGGTTCGCTTGATCATAAAATAGGGGGCAGAGGTCCTCAGTATCTTTTGTCTAGTTTATTGTTTCAAGCAAAGTTTGGTGTGGCTTGTTCGATCAGATCAGGAAGCCGGATACAAGGTTGTGTTCGGTGATTGAAGTTGATTAGAAAGTGCTTTGTTGTTGTTGTCTTTCAATCAAAAGATCCGTGAACTAGGTATTTTTCCGGTGTTGGTGTTCAACTGAAACTTGGAGAGGATTGTTTGTAATCCTTGGTTGTTTATTTAATTGAAATCACACACAATAATCTGTTGTGTTTGTTTGTTGATTGAAAGACAAAGGGAGCCGAAAAAAAAAGGTTGTGTTTCGGTGTTGAAATCCGATCACAAAACAAAAGAGGTTGTGATTAAAATTGAACTCATCGAGAAGCAATTCAAAAATAAAGACCAGAAGAGTTATTTCTATATCACAAACCAACTTCTATCTATTTCATTTTTTAATATTTAAATGCAAAATCGATTACTGTAGTTTTAAACTCATTTCAAGTTTTGAAATATTGAAAGTTCTTATATCTTGGACAACCAAGAACATTCGTTTTATGTTTTGTAATATTTTCAAACAAGAAAAGGCTTAGAATAGTTGGTTTAAACAACCGAAATAAACCCAAGTACTGATATCGGTAGAACCAATTCCTTAGTCTGTGTACTGGTAAAAACAGTTGGTTTGCCCGTGTACTGTTGAGAACAATTGGTAAACCTGTGTACTGTCAAGATCAGTTGATTAATGCACGTACTTTTGCATTTTGAAACAGTTGGTTTATATTTTCCTTACAAAATCCTTGTACTATTCTAGTATAAAGGTTGGTTTTGATTCACACTATTATT
Source organism: Flaveria brownii (assembly GCA_018326445.1). NCBI lineage: Eukaryota > Viridiplantae > Streptophyta > Magnoliopsida > Asterales > Asteraceae > Flaveria > Flaveria brownii. The sequence goes on from BJCN01125086.1 coordinate 9,580, forward strand.
AAAAGTTAGTTTTGAAACACGCGTACTGTTAAAGTCGGTTGTTGTTTTCACTTTGTGACCGATAAACCCATGTATCGTTGTCGTTAAAATATTTGGTTTGTTTATAACCCATGTATTGTCTCTGAATTAACAGTTGGTTTCGGTTCGTCCTAAGTTTATAGGCAACAGAAAAACCGTGCATTGTTCTGGTGGAAAAGGATTGATTAATTTCATTCGAAACCATATAGTTGAAATCAAATTAATCACAGTTAAAGGTTTATATCGATTTGATCTGAAATTAGTATAATTTCTAATCAAATTTGATCTGAAACCAATAGTATTCAATCTATTAAGATTGGGAAAAAGAAGACTCGGAAAATGGTTGAGTCCAAAGATAAAAAAAAGTTGCAATTTCAAAGGAAGGAGGGACATCAATAAATTTTCAATGCCCCATGTTACACTCCACAAATTACACCATTTGGGCCATAAGGATTAAATTGATCTTTAACGTCCATGATATTTTGGAAAACCGTTGAACCAAAAGCGGGAACTAAAGTCGATGAAAAAAGAACATTAAAACAATTGCATTACTATACCAAGCAATTCCTAAAAACATGGTATTACAAAATTCCAAATCTTACTTCAGCCAAAGAAATTTGGGTCGCGTTAAAGGTTAGACAGGTAGGACTTAATAGACTTAAAGAGGCTTGGTTACAAACATTTGAGTTAGAGTTTGAATGGGTGTTAACGAATTACTGGATGTTTATGCCGGGAAGATTAGTGAGATTGCATCACAAGCTAACAATCTTTGGCATATCATGAATGACAAGAGACTGGTCCGAAAACTACTTGGTTCGGTACTAGAAAATTTCATTCAGATTGTTGCTGCAATCGAGCAATTTGATGATCTTGGTACAATTCCATTCCAAGTAGTTGCGGGAAGATTGAAGGCATTTGAGTAACGCACCAAGAATGTTACGTGTCACAATTAGAAGGACTAATAAGTACTTTTGTAATAGTTGAGGGAGTCTTTGTGTAATTGTGTAGAATAGTTAGTTTTATTCTATAACTAACTGTAACGAACTCATTTGAGAGCTATGCAATTGAAGAACATTTCTCTTTCTCTCTCTCTCAATTCTCTCTTTGATCTTTGAATTGCATCAGTGGTATCAGAGCTTTCGAGCTCCGATTATCATTCGATCATGGCTAATAACACTCGCAATCAAGAAATTGACAAGGCTTTGAAGGATCATGATAGAGCTTTCACAGAATTGAAGGCTTCTTCGTCAGAAACGAGCCGTGCGGTTGCAGAGTTACGAGTGATGGTAGAACAATTGTTACTCAATCAAACAACGCCTGAGGTGGTTCAAAATCCAGGATCACTCGGTGTTGAGCGTAGTGAAGATAAGAATCAATACCGGATGACGAGGTTAGGAAAGCTCGATTTCCCAAGGTTTAATGGAAAATCGGTGCAAGGATGGCTCTATAAGTGTGAGCAATTCTTCACAGTTGATGAAACACCGGAAAATATGAAGTTGAGGTATGCGGTGATTCATTTGGAGGATGAAGCGCTCGAGTGGCATCAATCCTTCATGCGTTCGAGAGGAGCTACTGTAGCAAAGCTTAATTGGGTGGATTATGTTCGTGCTATCACAAATCGGTTCTCGAATGTTCTTTATCAAGATCCAATGGAAGAGATAGCTCTACTTAAACAGGAAGATGATTATGACGATTATTGCAACAAATTCGATTCTCTTCTCAATAAGGTAACATTCACTGATTCTCAGGCTGTTAGCTTATTTTTGAAAGGATTGAAGGAGGAAATACGTGGTCCTGTAAAGATGTTCCAACCGAAATCGATGAATGAAGCTTATGGTTTGGTGCTAATTCAGAATATGAATTATAATAACCTTTGGAAGAAGATAACCTCTGGTTCGTCGAGTTCAAATCAAAAGGTTTGGTCTAGTGCACCTAAATTCACTAGTTCCAATAATGCACATAGATTACCATTGTTACCGACTCCAGCAACGAAACCGACAAGTTCTGTGTCACCCACCCTTAACAATCCGAATACAAAAACTTTAAGCAGTAAGGATATGGCTGTGAAAAGAGCTAATGGTGAATGTTTTTGGTGTCCGGAGAAGTTCACTCCGGGTCATCGTTGTAAGAAGAAGCAATTATTCCTGATAGAAGTAGATGGTGAGGAAGATGAAATTCAGTCGGAGGAAGACATATATGTTGAACCTCAAGTTTTGGATCCGCAATTATCCATTAATGCGATGTGTGGGAGTCATTCTTTTGCTACAATGCGAGTGTTGGGATCTTTAGGAACCCGACAGCTTCACATTCTAATTGACTCCGGATCTACACATAATTTCATTAATGAGAAGTTGGCAAAGAAACTACAATGTGAAGTTCATGATATCAAGCCACTGAAGATTTCTATAGCCGATGGTAAGCAACTATTTTGTAAACAATCTTGTCTCCATTTTCAGTGGTGTATGCAAGGTAGATGGTATACATCAGAAGTCTTATTGATTCCCTTGGAGAATTACGATATGATCCTAGGAGTTCAATGGTTACTTCCTTTGAATGATATTCTTTGGAACTTTAATAATTTGACAATGCAATTCATGGTGGGTAATGAGCATTGTGAATTGAAAGGCATTGAAGATAATAAACTTTCTTTATGCTCAGTGGAGTCATTGTCCAAACTCCTCTACAAACATGATCATACATCGGCCCACTTATGCAGCATGCAATTGGTGGCTGATCAAGAAACAAGAACAGTTGATTCAAAGGTGGTGCAGGTGCGGTTTAATGAAGATCTTAATGCTTTGTTGGACAAGTTTAGTGATGTCTTTGCTGTTCCCAATTCATTACCACCTGAGCGTAGCTGTGATCATCGCATCATTCTCCATGAAGGGGTTCAACCAATCAATCAAAAACCTTATCGTTATCCGGTGGGGCAAAAAGATGTGATTGAAAAGATGACCAGTGAATTGAAAGAATCAGGCGTGATTCGTGATAGTTATAGTGCATTTGCAGCTCCAGTTGTATTAGTTAAAAAGAAAGACGGGCAATGGAGAATGTGCATGGATTATAGACGGTTGAATGATGCAACAGTGAAGAATAAATTCCCTATTCCTCTTATTGAAGAATTATTAGATGAATTGGGTCAGGCTGCCATATTTTCCAAACTTGATTTGCGCTCAGGTTATCACCAAATTCGTATGCACAAGGATGACATCCATAAAACAGCCTTTCGAACACACGAAGGTCACTTTGAATTTTTAGTCATGCTGTTCGGCTTGACTAATGCTCCGGCTACCTTTCAATCCTTAATGAACTCAATCTTTAAGTCACTACTACGTAAAGGAGTTCTAGTCTTTTTTGATGATATATTGGTGTATAGCAAGTCAATGGATCAACATTTACTGTTGTTGGAGCAAGTGTTACAGCTGTTGCGTGTCAACAAGTTGTTTGCTAAACGTTCTAAATGTACATTTGGTGGCATGGCTGTGGAGTATCTTGGATATGTGATTTCTGGTGCAGGAGTTCATACTGACCAGACCAAAATTGAAGCTATTAGGAATTGGCCATTACCATCAACTATTAAGCAGCTAAGAGGCTTCTTGGGTCTAACTGGATATTATCGTCATTTTATCCGCTCCTATGGCATTATTTCACGACCTCTTACTGATCTATTAAAGAAGGATGCTTTTGTGTGGAATCCTCAAGCTCAAACTGCTTTTGATAACCTCAAACAAGCTCTCACAACATCTCTGGTTTTGGCTTTACCAGACTTCTCAAAAACTTTCGTGGTGGAAACTGATGCATCCACATTGGGGCTTGGAGCTGTTCTAATGCAAGATAATCATCTGATTTCTTATATTAGTAAAGCTTTATCTCCTCGGAAGCAAGTGTTATCGATCTATGAAAAGGAGTTGTTGGCAATTCTAATGGCTGTCAAGACTTGGCATTACTATCTTATTGTTGGCCATTTTATAATTCGCACTGATCATCAGAGCTTAAAGTTTCTTTTGGGGTAGAAGGTAACAACTCCACTACAACATACATGGTTAGCTAAACTCATGAACTATGACTATGAAATTGTCTATAAACAAGGTCATGAGAATGTTGCAGCTGATGCTCTTTCTCGGGTGCAAGGGGTCACCATCTTTACCATGAATGTATCTAACTTTGATCCACTTTTATTACATCGTATAGCTACTAGTTGGGAGACTGATCCGGATGTATCAAGGATTGTTGAATCCTTGAAAATGGGTCGATCTATTCCTCGTTATTCTTGGGTAAATAACACTTTGTACAAGAACAATAAAGTGTTAGTGGGGTATGATCTTGCCTTGAGGAATGATATCATTCTTTTGTTCCACGCATCTCCTATGGGGGGTCATTCAGGAGTGCATGCCACGGTTCAACGTATACGTGGTATTTTTTACTGGAAAGGGTTAGAAAAAATGGTGCGCCATTTCATTCGCCATTATGATGTGTGTAAAAGGGCCAAATCGGAAAATGTAGCTTCCCCTGGGCTGTTGCAGCCTTTACCAATTCCCACTGCTATCTTTGTTGACCTTTCCATGGATTTTATTGGGGGCTTACCGCGATCGCAGGGTAAAGATACTATCTTGGTGGTTGTAGACCGTTTAACAAAGTATGCACACCTTATACCCCTTAGTCATCCATTTTCTGCAGCTGTGGTTGCTCAACAATTTCTTGACCATGTTTATAAGTTGTATGGATGCCCGGTTTCCATTGTTTCAGACCGTGATCCTATTTTCTTGAGTAAATTTTGGCAAGAGTTTATGAGTTTACAAGGGATCACTATTTCCTTGTCTACAGCTTTCCACCCTCAATCGGATGGTCAGACGAAGGTTGTCAATCGTTGTATTGAGAGCTACCTTCGTTGCATGGTCATGGAACGACCCTCTTCGTGGGCTGCTTGGTTGTCTCTTGCGGAATGGTGGTATAATACCTCCTTTTCATTCTGCAATTCATATGACACCTTTTCGCGCATTATACGGTTATGATCCTCCTCTCCACATTCCATATATTCCACGAGATTGTAGTGACATGGATGTGGACATTTTAATGCGTAGTAGGGGGACTACTATTTAACTCTTGCGGACTTCCCTTCTTAAGGCTCAAACTCGGATGAAACAGCAAGCTAATAAGCATCACACTGAGCGTGTTTTCTTAGTGGGCTCGTGAGTTTATCTTCGCTTGCAACCCTATATGCAAAACTCTATGCGCTTGCACAAGCATTCTAAATTGACTCCCAAGTATTTTGGTCCTTTCTTGATCATTGAGAAGGTAAGAAAGGTAGCTTACCGTTTGGATCTCCCCACTGATGTTCAGATCCATCCGGTCTTTCATGTTTCTTTGCTTAAACCTGCTGAGGAGGGCACTCCCACCAAGATTTTTCCTATTCCATCTAATCCTCGTTTCACTACTACTCATGCTGCCATTGTGGATCGTCGTATAGTGAAACGCCGCAACAACGCTGGTATGCAAGTCTTGGTTCAGTGGAATGGGTTACCTCCAGCTGATGCTACATGGGAGTATCTGGATGAGCTGCAAGTTCGATTCCCAGATTTCCTTTCTTGGGGTCAAGAAACTTCTTAAGGGAGGGGTATTGTTACGTGTCACAATTAGAAGGACTAATAAGTACTTTGGTAATAGTTGAGGGAGTCTTTGTGTAATTGTGTAGAATAGTTAGTTGTCTTCTATAACTAACTGTAACGAACTCATTTGAGAGCTATGCAATTGAAGAACATTTCTCTTTCTCTCTCTCTCTCTCTCAATTCTCTCTTTGATCTTTGAATTGCATCAAAGAAGCAAGTCAATAAGGAAGAAAGTCATGTTAAACTTATATTCACTAAAGACGAAAGGAAGGAGAAAATCAAGGAGAATAGATTTGAGTGTTGTGGTCCTGAAAGCTCAAATCAAGAAAACAAAAGTCATGGTCAAGGCAAAAATGGGAAGACATGGAGGAATAGAAAAGGAAATCAAGCCCATTAAAAGAAAGATCACATAAAATGTTTCAAGTGTAATAAACTTGGACATTTCAAACACGAATGTTCAAAGTGAAAAAAAAAGGGGAGGTAGACCTAATCAGGGAGGAGGTAAACCTAATCAGCGACGAGGATGATGAGCCAACACTACTTTGATGGCAAACTGGATTTCAAATGATGAAGACCTTGCTTAAACTAATTTTAGTTTAAGGGCACGTGTTGAAACTAAACTAAACTTATTCAGTTTTTTAAGTATAAGGGTTAAAAGTGCAATTATCATAAGTTAGGCAGTTAAAGTTTGTTAATGGTAGTTATTTAACCCCTCGGGTCATAAACGGGTTGTGGTTCTTACCCGTCATAATTTGTACCTATAAATATGATAGTTTGTATGAATTTGAAGTAACGATATTCAAAAATTTTAAGTTTGTGTATCCATTTTGTTCATATTCTCTTCTCTTCAATTGTGATTTGCTTTTTCATTACCAACATAATATAAGATTTCTCATATGAAATAGAAAGTTTTTTTAAGAATAAAATTCATACGTCTATTAAATCTACTGTTAATTATACTCAAAAATTTATTATGATAGTTGAACACTTGACTTTTAAAGAGAGAATCATTAATACAGTGGATGACCAATATATCATTCATTACCTAAATGCTTTGGTGGTAGAAATAGAAGGTTAATATAAAATTTTACAATAATGAATTCATAATGAACTAAAAGTTATTAGTGGCTATGAGGAGTAAAAGAGACTATACACTACCAAAAAACTGAACAATTTCCGACAACTTATTGTAGGAACTTTGTTTGTTAGAAAAAACTCTTAGGTAAATGTTTTCCGACGAATTTGCAACAACACTACCCACCAAATAACGACAACTCATTTTCAAACAAACACATTGTCACTAAGTTTGCGATAATATACAAACACATTTTCAAAAATCTATCGACAAATTAGCGACAAACATGAATTCCATATTATTATTATTTTTATTATTATTAATAATAACATTAATATAAAGTTAATATTTTTCACTTCCGATGAAGTTATGACAAACATTTATTCGATACGTAATTTTGAATATTTTACATTTTTAATATAAATAAATTGAAAAAAAATTAAAAAAGAAAAACTCAGATTTTTTTAAAAAGTTTACATAAAAGATTCCAATACTCCCGTCCAGCTTGTTTTAAAATATGACATCACAACTAATTATCTACAAATATAACACAAACTTTAATAATTACGATTGATTATCACATTTAATAACACATGATTTAAGATGTCAAAATACAAAATGAGCAAGAACTATTTATCGTCAAATCTTTTAATAAACTCTTGCATTTGTTTTTCTAGTTTCTCGCGTTCGGCTCGGTTTTTTTCCGAATGCCTTCCCATTTGTTCCAATCGATTTTCCAAGTTTTCTTGCGCCCCTCGTTCTTCGTCTAAGTGGGATCAAAACTTTTTAAGGTATAACAATGGAAATATAATGAGAATAAAATTATATTAGGCCACATATTGAATGGACTGTAAGACTTAGATTGTTTAAGAAAATCGTGTTATAAAAGAAGAATATAATATGAAGATTAAATATTAACACACACATGAAACACATAAAACAACTAATGCATCTTACCATATTCCAGGATTGAGTGTTGGTACTCCAAACCCAACCAAGAATGCTTAAACAAGAAATAATATGTGTGACATTATAATAGCAATACTTCTTGCATATATAACGCATCACTATATGAACTAGACCTGCATAATGATGATTGTGACCTGGTCAACAAAAAATGTGGATCAAAAAATGATGATTGTGACATGCATAATGATGATTGTTAAGATGCAGCTGCTTTCACACAGCAAAGTCATCACGACCTTGATTCTGGTTGATATTCGGCCTATACTCCTTCTTAAGTTCCTTCTGGAACAACGTCTACATTTTCTTCAAAGCAAAGCGAGTCAAACAGTAATCAAAGTTGACACTAATTTACAAGTATAAATAAGAACTTAAAAATGATTATTTTGATCGAGTTGTCATAAATTCTAACCGATTCACGTCTTAGATATTAATTTCCTCAACCTGCAATCTCTTTTTACTATCTTTAGTAGCGTGGGTATCGATAAAGACTATGTCGTAACCAACCGATCCACCCTTTTGTTTCTCCTACATAAACTATAGATAAGTGTTAAATATACATAAAGTTACTTAAATTTACAAATATAAATAACTTATTAGGTGCATACGGTGTTCATCAAAACCTATATACCCGCTTGTATGACGGGTAAGATCATTCTTATGATATTTTTCTACCGGCTTTATATCTTTTAAACCATTTTCTGGTATTCTAAACCTTCAAAGAATAAAAATATATATAATAATAAATAAAGAACATTAAAAACAAAGGAAAAAATAAATAACGTAGTAACACCCTTACTTTACAACAACGTTTTCATCTCTTAAGAGGCATCTTATCATGTGGATAATTAAAAGTTATATTGAATTTATGCTCATCGAGTGCAATAATATGTCCGTCCGTCTTGGCTTTTTCTTTAGATTCTTTTCTTAAATCACTTTATAATCTGGAAAACGATTTTAATATCATCAAGAATGTGTTCGTCGTCTCTGGGATCCCATCACCACTTGATTTGTATAAAATAAAAAACAAATATTGAAGTAAATAATGTAAACATATAATTAAAACAATACATAATAATTAATTAATATATTACCCCTAAAGATATTAAACATCTCCCACAAATTACTCTGTGGGACCTTTGTAATCGTGACCCAATCTCCATCATGGTTTTGTACTAGTATATCAATTCCACTCCTATGAACTTGTCCACATGCAAACCTATATTATGAGATACCAATTTAGTATATTTATTATATGAATAAACAACATACATTAAAATATTAAGAATTAGAAACATTCTTTTTTTCTAGACACGTGATCCATGGTCTTTTACCACTATAATCCCTATTATCAACATCATCCATATTACCACTAGAATTTTCAAAACCAACATCCTCACTAACATTATTTTCACCAACATCATCCATCATCAATTTCATAATATTATTCATCATCATCATCATCGCTTACAACTCGTAACCCTATTGTGTTACGAAATACCCAAGCCATTTCATCACCGGTGGCCACACGACCATAATTACTAGCAACTCACTGTAAGGCCCCGTTCCTAGGACGCTTACAGCTGGTCGATCATCGCACATAAAACATACATTCTCATTTATCCTAAGTAAACCTTGCAGCGGAAACATTCAAAAATGACATTTCATTTCATTATAAAGGCTTTTGCAAAATAATACATCGTTAATCAGTTACAAAATACATTGTTGCATTACATCACAAAAGCATTATATGAATAGATGCCATCCAGAAGAGCTGAGTAGCCACCCCGCGCCATCCTCAGCAACCATTACCTGCCAACTGGAAACACATAAAAGTCAGCGTTGCTGAGTGAGTTCTAATTTTATAATAAAACATACATTTCTTTAACTAAAACTGTTCTTTGCTTTCAAGCGGTCATACATCATACGTACACATAGATAATATCATTATTATCTTCATCATTCATTCTTTTATTCATTCATTCTTTAACTTTCGTTTATTCATCGTACATGCTTATAATTCATATTCTTTCATCATTACCTCTTTTCTTTCCATCAACCCATAACCTTACCCTTCTGTTTCCTGGTACTGGACCTAGGCCTATCATAGACCTTCTATAACGGTGTACCGCACCTCTAGCCACAGTACCTAAGGTAAAGTTTGGGTGTACCATTGCCATGTGCAATACCCTTCTGTCCCTGGTACTAGACCGAGGCCTATCATAGACCTTCTATAACGGTGCACCGCACCTTTGGCTACAGTACCTAAGGTATGCATCAATGGTTCTATACAAATGGTCAATCACAAAGAAAGACCCCGATGTGCATCCTCCCGGGGTAGCGAACCCACACACCATTGGGCAAACACCTTTCAATGGCGTGTCCCCTCCGAGTCTGTTGCGACAGCAGGGTCGCTCACCTCATACATTTGCTTGCAAGCCTTTCATTCGTTCATTCATTCATTAATGCATGCATTCTCTCATTATATTTCTCTTTTCATTATCTTCCACTTTACATTACATAATACTTTTCATTCATTCATTAACATAACACGTAAAGCCACGGGAAAGATAAACATACATCATAATAAGAAACATCATCATACTCAGGTTGCATCATCATACAAGGCAACATCATACATACGTAACATACATCATGCATAATCATGCAACATCATCATCATCATGCCTAACATAACCACTAAGGCCGTAACAGTCATCTTACATGAACTTACGGGAACTTCCACGTCAATACTTATATATGCACTTTCCCCCGAAAGTCAGTAATTAAACTAAGCTTTTCCTAGGGTACACTAGCCCTACATGGGCGTATGGGCACCCTTCAGTCGCAGGGTCTCCTATGTGACTGAAACCCATGCGAATGAACACCAGGCGATTGAGCCTCGTGCGAATGGACATCCATGCGAATGAACACTATGCGAATGGACCTCATGCGGTTGAACACTATGCGAATGAGCACTTATGCGAATGGGCCCTCAGTCGCATGAATCCTCCTGCGATTGGCCCCCCAATCGTGCGAATGAAACTCAATCGTGCGAATGAACCTCAATCGCACCCCATTTGGCCG
>BJCN01125111.1:3574-16556 GCA_018326445.1 Flaveria brownii
ACCTACGCACAACATGCATCAGCTAACTTTCAATACCCAAACATCCCCGGTCAATACGGAAATAACATACTCGCATCAAGAAGCAAATTGCATCCAGATTTGACATCTCAATTTATGATTAGGGCTCACCAGAAGTATAGCCCAGGTTCTAGGGTTAATAGGCCAGTATTCAAAAGAACAGGTTCAGTTAGGGTTGCCACAACAGCCAACCAAAACCCATACAGCTCACACAGGGGCGGTTTTGGAAATATCAGTAGGCAGCAAAACTACCCGGTCAATGGAACTCTATCGAAGTCAAGTAGATCTTTAGGTCCCGTACAACTAAATGCAGTCAAGACTTCTATGCAATATCCTTCACAAAGTCCAACCGTCACATCTTTAACTGTAAATCCTCAACCGTTGCTTCTCCAACCTCAAGTCCCCAATCCAAACCCCAGTTATCAGTCTCCTGTAAATTCCAACTCGTTCCCCGAAACCATGCATTACCAACAACTACATCAGGTCCCATCATTGCCTTTCAGACCCCAACCGGCATCCAGTCAGCTAAGTTATACAGTACCAGCTCAGCCAAATTATCCTGTTTCTTCCAAAACCAGTGTAGCTGTTTCTGATTTTACCCATAAATCTTCACAAGGAAATCAAGCTCATAGTCTGATAGTGGATTCAGGGTTCAAAGATTGCGAGTCGGGTTGGGTTGCAGCACAAGATTCTGCCACAAATGAATGTACGGTGTCAACAAACAATTCATCATTGGCTGCAGTCTCTGGCGGCCTAGCCGACTATCAGTATGATTGGATTTTTGATGACCAGCCTATTGAACCAGGGTTCATTGACTACTCATCTGATTCGGCTTTTATAGACACAGGTCCAATTTTCGACTTTTAAGCCTTTCATCTCTAATGTTTTTTGCTTGGCAGAGGATGATGAAGCTTTCAGCATTCGACGCTTTGTTAGGATAACCAGAGGATTTGATGGCTGGTGTATGGTACTTTTTCATTATGTTTGTTTTTGAGTTTTTGCCCTTTTTTGGGTTTATTTCTAACAGTAGAATTTTATGTATTTAATTTAGTTTATCTTTCATGTAAGTAGTGATTTACTTTAATCCACCTAGCAGATTTTAATGCGTTAACAAATAAACACAATATTCAGCTCAAGTTGGTGTGGTTTTGCCTAAACTGTCATTTGGTTCTCTTGAACTAGAATCAGTTGACCTATATTTGTTAAGCGGGTTGGGTCGGGTTGGGTCGGGTCGGTCAGGTGAGGTGGGTTTATACGAGGATTTGTCTCCCCTGAGTCCGACCCTGCAAATGTGTTGTTAATGGTTTGTGGGTTTCTTAAACATAGATGATGGTCAGTCATGAATGATGATGAATATTGTCTGACATGTTCATAGGACAAGTGCACATGGTGTCCCATGAACATGCCTAACGGTTGATTGGTCGATTGTTGGACCAAGTTTTGATTGTTTTGGTCTGTTTTCTCTTCTAGTTGTCAATGTGAATCACTGACACCGAGTTCAAGCACATGTAGTTGCAGAAATTCTATATGTTAATGCTGCGGAGATTCATAGAGGTGACCTCTCTTTGGGGCTGGTCTGTTCTGGTTCTGGTTCAGCCCATGGTGTTCGGTCCTTCACCCTTACACCATATAAGGTAGAGGAAGGATAGGGCAACCCCTGAGATTTTTCTCGAACATCGGCTCCCATTGTCTCTCTACTCTACTCGTCAAATGATTGGTTCATCATCTAATGGTGCTTCGAATCTGCTCGTGTGTGGAACATTTTTTAGCCGTTATGTATACACGTTTTAGCTTTTATAGAGACCTTTATACACAAAACCAGAATCTTTTGGAATGATGTTTGATTGACCAACCTTTTTTTGTTTATTTTTAACTTAGTTGAATGCTTTTTAAATTCAAAAGTTGTATAGTAATCATTTACTCAAATACAAAGATACATAATAAGAATGTTGTTTCTTGATGATATTGTTTTGGATGGTTCTTCAGTTGTCATTCGACGTGAGGGTCAGTACACGCAACAATTAGGTTTTGGTTATGAGAGGCAACATGATGACTATGCCTGTCTGAACCAAAAGGGTTTATAAAGTGGTTTTTAAAGCAGTTTCAATCATGATAAATATTGGCTGTAACATTTCATCAATATCATCCATGGAAATCAAAAAGTATCAGGTTTTGACTGAAAGTTTTGCAAGCGTTTCTTGAAAGATCAAACGTCGTATTTGACTTAAACAAGACCAAACCAAGAAATGTTTACAGATCACAATCCCCCAAGTTAACAAACTATCGTCGATAATATACATTCATCCAATCTGTAGCCATTCATAATGGCTACTTTATGGGGTATACAACAAGTTGGTTACTGCCTACATGATCATAATACAAGCAAATGCACAAGCTGAGGAAGGTGAGAAAAAAGCGCTTAAAAAAAGAAGGAAAAAAAAGCAGTGAACCAAACTTGCATTCCACGGGCTGCATTGGCTTAAGATACTTCGTTCCGATTCCTGAAAAAAATAAAACTTTACTTACCATCAAGTAATTATGACAATATGAAAAACATGAGGCCGTTTTGCTTTAGCGTTAAACAAGTTTTGTACAACAAAACTTAGGTAATAGTTTTCTTTTTGGAATTTCTTGTGTTGTTCATGTTCCCTTTACGGCAAAAGTTTGCCGGTAGTTATAAAATCTTGAAAGTGTTTACTTAGGCCCACAAAGTCCACTGTTTCATCACTGTTAAAAGAGGATATTTGACTGATAGTCAAGCACTTATTTACCCATTAATCATATATTTATAGAATCACAACTCTGTTTATATTGACAAACAAGATTCATTTACTTTTTTCATTTGAAGGTACAAGTATTTTAGATGTTTATATTGACAAACAAGATTCATTTACTTTTTTCATTTAAGATGTTACTCATTTTTTGGAAGGATGGAGCAAACTTGTTCGAACCTAGTATAAAAGGCTCTTCAAATCTAAACGATACTTGTATATAAAATTATCAATGTTAGTTGGTTGAGCAAAGAATTTCATTTTATATCTCAGAAGCAAAAAAAAATGACAGCTGCTGAAAGATACTTCAATTGTGATGAAACATAATTAAATATAATCAGTTATAAACTTACCTCAGATGTGAAATATCAAGACAGGTGTTTAGCATTCTAAAGCATATGCCTGAACCTGCAACATAATCAAATACAGAATTATATCACTAAAAGGTTCAACTTATTAGCAAACAGAACCAGAGAGTTTGTAATTCTAGACCTATTTTATTCAAAGGTTGAAAGAATGTAAAGAAAGGTTGTCAATTTCATAACAATACTAAAAAATAGCTGAGTTTAGGTTTGAAGAATTCATTAATTAACAAAAAAAAACTACAAATATTTTGCTTCACGAAAATGAAACTCAGGAACACAATGAAAAGCTTGTAAATTGGTGTAAAATGCATTATAGAGCATGCTTTACAGATATATTAATACAAACAAAAAAATAAGGGGATGCAATTCACGATTAACATTAAGACATCATGCACAGATTTATAGAGATCACAATGAAAAAAAGTTCATAAATACTCCATTCATGTTTAACAGTAGATAAATAAAAATAAAAGACATCCAAAATGAGCAAAATATAGTTATTGTGTCATGTAGAAACTAATGCTTTAATTTCTACTTCCAAAAAATCAAAACTGAAAAAAAAAAGTTCCTAAAAGCACCAAAAAATTGATCTCATTTTCTCTGTGCAAAACTGCAAATCAGGAACTTAATGACAAGTATTCAGACAACCTTTATTACGGTTCTACCTCGACTGCTTGTGCTTCAGAAAAGTGATCAGGCCTACTAGCATGAGCACCATCATACTGAAGAATTCTAAGCTTGCCCTCCTGCAAACATAAAGAAAATATGTGTAACTTTGTAAGACATATTTCATAGTGGGAAAACAGGTTCGCTTGAAAGAAAGCATAAGGGTCAAAACTGGCAAGATGGATTGACTTGCAAACGCTTTCGTGAATCGAATAGTTTTTGAGTACAAGAACATTATTACAATACTAAACTAAGTCTGAATAAAACAATTTAGGAGGTTACACATTTCAGACAGCGAGACTCTTTGACCCTGTATGGCTTGTTTCAAATAAAAGACAACCCAAAATCTGAAGTATTAAAGTTGGCCAAGGAACCCGCACAGACCTTGGTCCCGTAAACAAGACCTCCGCCAGCAAGAGGATGAAAGCAAGCTACATTGACCTCATCTTCTGCACTTGGAAGCACACTCACAAGTTCCATATCTGAAACCCTATATACCTGAAACCCCAAAATTCAGTAAGTGTAGAAAACCAAATATAAAGAACATATACACTGATTGAACCTTAAGCTCAACATACAAGCTAAATATGGAACTTAAGAGACCATATGTATAGAATGCTACCCAATTCTATATTAATTTTACCTCTAGAACGGTGTAGATAGATAATGAGGAGTCCCCATTAATGACAATGCTTTTAAGAAGAGAACTGTGACGTCGACCGTACGCAAGCAAGATGTGCTCAGAAGTGGGCGAGAACTGAAAAAGAAAAACATTATACCTAATTATAAATCTAATTTATTTTCCTTTTATGTCTTTCTAATTCCTAGTACTTCCTTTTTGTATTTGTTATATGTTGCTTGCTGTAATTTTTTTTCTTATCTTTTTGTTTAATGTGTGCACCTGATGTAGTGAAAGATTGCACAACTAATTTCCAATCTAACAAGTACCTTCTATTATCAAAAAGAACGGGAATAATATTAGTTCCTATGCATATAAACTTGTGAAATATCAACAACAGGGTACCTATGGCTCCATGCAATAACTTGAAATAATAAGATTATCTGACCGATGAAAGTTATTCAAATATAAACTCAAAAGGAACTTACCTGGATGGATGTTAAACAATGAGCAGCTCTAATCGGCCTCGATATAAGAACTGAACCAAAACTACATGAGGCAACAATATTTTTCAGATTGCAATAGAAAAAAAAATTGAGAAATTAGAGGTGGCACTTTTCACCCATTTAATCATGTCTGATAGGTTTTGTTTATCAGTCACGAGTAAAAATTTAAAAAAAGTAGCTTAAAAGGAAATGGGTCAAAGAAAGTCACCCAAAGCGCGCCATTTTAAGCACAAAACCTCTTAAAACATTTCAATAAAAAACTAACTCATCGTTCAATTATTTAATTTACGTAATATTATTTCACCATAATTAATTAAAAATGACTTAGGAGAATAAAGTGTATCAAGTCAAACCAACCTGACCCAACTGGTTTTGACGCATCACCTAACCCACCCAACCATCCCACTTTGCCACCTCTAGCAGAGATCATAAATACACCGTTGAATTCTTACGTTGCTTCCTCAAGTGAATATATCCTAAGTTCATACATCACTTGGCGAGCAGAAATTGGATGCCTTGTTGGAGAAGTTGAAGCCCTTTCTTGATGAAGTTGAGTTGGTAACCCAGGGTCAGCTTCAAACTGAGGAAGCACACATGCAACACAAGCAGCTAGATATCTCCCACAAGGTGAAAAATGGGCCCCCATTTCACTGAATCAAATACTTTGCAACATAAGCAGCCACATATGATCAAACAAAACCCATAACAGTGTTCACACCACAACCAAAAAGCCCGATTATCATATATACGTAGTTTAAGAACAATAGAAACTAACTTTAACAAACATCTGGAAAGAGGTTGGGAAAGAGGACAAATGGTAATTTTTGAGATGAGTCGAGTTGAGTTGACCTGAAATAATGGTTGCCACCAAAAATCCTTTTTAGAGATGATTAGCTTGTTAAATATGATTAAAAAGATTATATTTGCTTCCAATATTAATCTAACTTAAATAAATATTATTTAGAAACTTTTATGCAATTATAATGAACTTCTGGCGAATTTCAACATGTTCCACCCATGTGGCTTGTTTCTTTTATTCTATTTTTTTTCTATTTTAAATGTTAAAGATAAAACATAATGAAGGCCATCCCAATCTTATGATTCCATCACAAGCTAAAGAATAAGCAAACTAAAGTAATACATGCCTGAAAGACTAACCTACAAAGAACAGCATGTGGTATTACTAGACGGCATCTTTCAGCTTTAAGAGAAGCACAAGGGTTTTTAAAATCGTGAGGCCAAATTCTTAGCTTTACGGTACAAGGCAATTCAGCAGCAGCAGTAGCAGTCAATGATGCAGAAAGTTGAGACTGTATTCGACTAATTATTGGAAAAGAATCACCCCCTCCATTTGTCTCATGCACCATCATACTTTGCCCGTATTGCGACGCAGAAGTCGAAGCACCATTTGAAGAGAGGTCCCGTAAGCCTGGTCTTTCTTGAGCCACTTGGTTTGAACCATATGGCATAACCGATGAACCCTCGGCTGACTCGGGTGGCAATGTAGTCAATGAAGTGCCAGCTTGGGCCGCTTGGCTTTGACCAACCAACCATCCTTGCATGAAAGGTAACTCCCAACACACACGATCTGTAAATAGAGCATGCCTAGGCTCGTCCGTTGGTCCGCCTGTCAAACTAGGCATCGGTTCAGGAATACCCCCAGCACTAGAAGTGTCCATATTAGTAACTCCAGTGACATCGATTGAATTAGATACATTATCAACAACTGTATTATCATGAGTGGTAGATAGCGGAACAGAAGAAGCCATCATCTGCTCATACAGTTCTGTTGCATTTGCAAGAACTTGAAGTCGATCAGAAGATTCTAATTGCCTGTTGACCGAGTCAACAAGCCTATTGCCAATTTGTAGGTGTGGCCTTGAATCAGTATTTGGATAAGGAGGAGAGCAGAAGAGAGGTACAGGCATTAATGGTAACTCTGCAGCTAAACTTAAACGATCAATGGAATGCATGTTTCTCATATATACAGCAGGAGGAGGATAATGCAAATAACCCAAGGACGTTGCAGGTGCCATAGGAGAATCTGAAGAGTCGAGATCATTGACCTGTTAAAAAATCTCAAATAATTAGTGCACAGTAAGACCTCAAAAGATTGCAAATCTATTACGACCTTTTATTTAATTACTGGTCGAGTGGGATTATGGGTCACATGGGTAGCATCAAAACGAGTCAAGAATTACTCAAAATTTATTTTTTATGATTACAACCTTCTTTTTGTCCATTACTTGAAATTATTGATGAGTAAATAATTCATAAATTTTTGCCCAGTAGGCAGAGGATCTAGCTGGAATTAGCCTCTCTATCCTCAGGAATAGAGGTAAGGCTTGCCTACATCCAACCCTTCCAAGATCCTATCAATAGCCTTGCTATTGATGGGATATACTGGGTAAGGTTATCATTATGGACTTATGGTTATGGGACAAAGAGAAGTGTTTTGCATTAACCTGACCCGTTTTGAGCCATAGTAAAAAACGGCATGTTTTGGCAATCTACTCAACCCATTTAGTTAGCCCCTTAGTCAAGAGAATCTTACCTCGGCAGTTAACAAAAATGGAGCAGAATGTGGATGAAAGTGCACAGCACGAAGAGAACGCCTTGTCCTCAATACAATAGCAGGTGATGTAGCCTCTCCTTTATTATTGTAATGCCATAAATACAGCTGGACAATTAAAAAACTGATGTGTATATAATCAAAGATAGATGAGTAGAATTGGATTATGCTCTAGCTCTAACAAGTCAAAAGGATAAACTTTAAAAAGTAGCTTAAGAAGAGACGGAGTCAAACAGGTAGCCAAAGTGTATTATTAAGACATAAACCTCTTAAATCAATATACTCGAGAGATTAGATTATTACTGAAATAACAAAATTCTTGTAAGCGTATATTGCATGCTAACTATTTATGAAAAGTTCAATAATTTTTGGACCAAGATTATTCCAGGTCAACCCAACCCATCATGACCGGAACCCATTCTAGCATGTCAGTATAAACACCTTATGTCCCGCAGCAACAGCAAGAAGTTCTCCTTCAGCATGGAAGGCAATGGAAGCAATAGGGCGGTCTGCAACAAAGAAAGGACACAGATATAATAATACGTATATATACATATCTAAAATTGGTTCTCCACGCATAAGTGCATGAAATTGATCATAATGCAACAATCAGTAGGTGAAGTGCATTGGTGTTTAGTTATGCTAATAATAAATGTCATTCTTTAACAAATAACTTATTTTTAGAATATAAGAGAGAGAGAGAAAGAAAATATGGTTGGTAATTACAAAAATCACGAGACCCTATGCATTCTGATGTCTTTGCATTCCAAAGTCGAACTTCATGATCCAAGCTTCCACTAGCAAGTATATCTGGATTCAATGGGTGGAATCTAACCTGTATATATGCAAGCACTTAATTGAAGACCAGCATATATTTCGACCATAAGAAGTATGAGAGATAATAAGTAGCCAAAAATAATAATGTAAAGGAATTAAACCTGACCATGTCATTTCTCAAAAATTAAAAGAACATAGAAGTGACAATTATAACTTAAATGGAATGCATAAACCTCCTAAATCTATTTAAAATTTAAATTATAACTTAAAAAAATATTCTTGTTAACACATTAACACTCTATCTGTTTTTTTAAAACTAAATTTTAAATGAAAATATCAGAACATTCTGACCAGTATAAAAATATCGTTCCGACTCATCAACTCACCACCCAATTCTGTGCATCCATAATCTTACAATTGAATAAATAAGACCATAATGGTGACCGATGCATTAGTATCTTACCACCCAAGGAGTTCTTCGATGACCACTCAACACCTTTTCACATTTTCCAGTTTGGCAGTCAATTATTTTAACAGTATGGTCACCACTATCAATTCAAAAAACAAGCGACTTCAGTAATTAGAGTAACCATATGCAAAGAACAACACAAAGACTACTAATAGCATACTGAGTAGAAGCAAGAATTTTCCCATCTGCACTAAATGCTGCTGCAATTGTTGACCTTGGAGAAGGAACCAAAGGACAATATTTGGCTGATAAACACTGTAATGACTCAGCCTCCACCCTGGAACCATACGAACATGTAAATCAAAACTTAATAACTAAATTTCACTTTTTTCTTCAATGAATCAAACGAGTATAATATAATAACCACAGTACCATGAAAGAAGTTCACTTCTAGGATTCCTCACTCTTTCATTTTCAGGTTTAACAGATGACGGATGCTTGTGACTAGAAACTTCTCCCCACCGCCGCTTTGGAAACCACTTTGCTGTTCTAGGAGCTATCTCTCTTCTTGCCAGCAGACGAAGCACGCTTGTATCACTAAGAAAAATTGCATGTGAGATCGCTACTATTAAGTGCCTTCATTGCTAAGGTACATAGAAAAATTGCATTATCCATCAATAACTAAGAGTGCATGACCCGTTTGTTTAAGCATTACAACACACAACACTCAAATCCTTCTAGATTAGTAACCTACATGTACCAAATTACCAACATAAAAACACATAAAAAAGTATAGTCCAACCACCAAAAATTCCCTCCTTTTGATCCAACATAAGTTCAAACATCAAAGAAATCAACGTTTGTTTCATGAATTACAATAGAATGTATAGTCCAACCAGCAAAAAATCCCTCCTTTGTCCTAATCAACAAACTTGAAATCAAATCACATCACTATTCAATTCAAAACACCAAAATTCAACATTGTTTGAAGTATAAACAGACGCAATCAAACAAATAACATCAATCAATCAACAATTCTAGAACATCCCTGCCGGCACAACTTCGATCGAATTCAAATTCTAACAAACTAACAAGAAACAAGGACTTAAATCTTACTTTTGATGGATTTGAGAGGGTAAAGATGAGGATGAGAGCGTGTTGACATCATCTATGCATGAACTCGTATCCATTCATATAAATCAAAACAACAAGAGGGTTTAAGGAAGATTGACAAACTGGAAGCCCTAGTTGTAAAGCGTCGATTTGTGTCTCCTTTATCGTCTTCGATTTAATTGAGAGTTGTGAAGAGAAACCCTAGCGAGTAAATCTGAAACAAGTGCGACAAAGGGGACAAATCTCCCACTGTGTTTCTGATTTTGATCAATTTAATTTGGATAAGTTTTCTTTCTTAAAAACCCTAATATAAAAAAGTTTAAATTAAATAAAAAGATTAGAGTAAATTGTCGTTCTCATTGTTTGGTGAAAATTGTTACTTTCATCTAATAGTTTGTTTTTCGAATCTAGAACCATGTCGTTTATAAATCTTGTCATATTCATTCAGTCCGTTAACTTCATCCAGTCCGTTAACTTCATCCAGTCCGTTAACTTCATCCAAAATTCCCGTTAAATGAGTGGTCTACTGGTCATTTTACATTTATGTTTTTAACTTTTTTTAAACTTGATTTAATATATCATCTTTGAATACATTATTATTTTAGTCCCTGTGATTTGAGCATATTTACCAATTAAGTCCAAAAAGAACCACCACACCACCACCCATCACAAGAACCATCAAACCATCGCCACCACCCCATCATAAAGCCATCAACACCACACTAGAGCGCCCACCACCACCACGGACACCGATCGTCTCTACCATGTAAACCTTAGAAATCGACTGTCAATATTGAACTTGTAACATACTGCTTTGAAAACGCATACCAAATTCTACCAATACCTTTACAATACTCCTTTTCAAGGGTTCCATATGCTTTTTCGAAGGGGAATATTATAAGTTCAAGATTAACGGTTGGGTTCTAGGGTCCATATGGTGGTGCTGATCTAGTGTGTGTGGTGATGGCGGAGATCTAGTGTGTGATGGTGGCGACGGTCTGGTTTGGTGCTAGTGTTTTTTATTATAGGGTGGTGGTGATGGTTTGGTGGTTCTTATGATGGAATGGTGGTGTGGTGGTGGTTTTGCGATGTGGTTGTGTGGTGGTTCCATCACGGGTGGTGGTGATGTGGTGTTTTATGACAAGGTGGTGGGTTTTTTAGACTGAATTGACAAACATGCCCAAACCACATTGACTAAAATAGCAATATATTTAAATGAGATATATTAAAGTGTGTTAAAAAAGAAAAATAACACATATATGTAAAATGACAAATATACCCCTTATTTAACGGAGAATGATGGATGGAATTAACGCGGGTAAATGTGTGAAATATAGACACGAAGTTATGACGGTTTGGTATAGATATAAAAGATTTAATGCCTGGCACATTTCAGCGTGAATAAACCTAATATTGAGATGATAATAACACTCAAGAAAAAATGGGAAAAAATATAAAGAGTTTAAATAGGAAAAAAATAAAACAAAAAAAGATACTTATGGATTTAAACATATGTCAGCTGTTTTGAAATCAAAGGTGTAACACCCGGATATTTTTTTATAGACAAGAAAGAAAGAATAAACGCGAATAAAAAGGAGAAAATACAATTTAACCCAAGTTGAGGGGTTAAAAGTGTCAAAATGATAAAAAGAATAAAAGTTGGTGCATAAAGAAGATATGGCCGCCCAAAATCTCCTGCACACTTCATTTCATTCGGTTTGTAGAGATAGAAAAAGCAGAATTCGAGCTTTTTGAAGAAGAAGATCAAGAAGGCTGAATTCAAGGTAAGAATTCGAAGTTTTAAGCGTTTTTATTGGGTTTCAGCCTCGGGTTTGTGCTTATACATGTTTGTATGTTCAGGTTGTGTGTTGTGGTGGGTTTTAGGTGTTAGAATCATCCGAGAAGCTCAAGTTGAAGAGTTTAAACTTGAGAGCAGCTAAGGTGGGTTTCTAGAACCCCCTTTTTAACATGTTTTAACTAATTTGGGGGACTGGAAATACATGTAAGAATGTTTTTATAAAAATGGGTTTTATTATCCGTATATATGAATGTGTATGTGGGTGGGTGTAAGTTCGGGTTTGATTTGTAGTTATGTTTATAATATGATGCTTAGAATGTTAGTACTAAGCTTAGATCATGATATATGTTGATTTAGGGACTGAATTATGTTGATTAGGTGAAGGTTAGTTGCCCATTGTGACATCTTGTAATTTTGTTAATTAAAAGTTAATGTTGATATGTTCTTGTAAGGACTTTTCTATCATTAATGAAACTATGTGGGTCGTTTACGTTTGTTTCTTAATAGTAATAATAATAATTATAAAAATAATAATAATAATAATAACAATAATAATACTAGTAATTATAACTTTTGCTTAGTATTATAAATCTTAACTTAAATGATAATAAATAATAATAATAATAATAATAATAATAATAATAATAATAAAATAATAATAATAGTAATAATAATAAATAATAACTTATAAAAGTTAAATAACTAATAAGTTGGAAAAATATCTAAAACTTAAGGTATAGATAAGTTCAGGGGGGTTTTATGTCAATTTGGAAACTTTAAATAAGAGTTTATGATATAAAATAATAACACTTAAAAACTCTAGGGACCATTTGTGTAAAATTTCAAAACCAAACCCCCATCCTATTTTCTCTCTCCCCGAAATCCCGACTAACCGCCGGTGGGATCTCCGGCGGGCTGCGGCGACGCCCAAATTCATCGAAATCCGCCGATTTTTTATCTGAAACCCCTCCCAAATCCTCCTAGAAGGTGATTCGAACCGGTATGCATCGATTAACCGCATTTAAGTATCCGTTTCTAGACTAATCGAGTACATAACCGAATCACATTAAACTCCTTAGCCGTTCGAGCATTAAACCGTAATTATAATCAAATTAAACACACTTACACAATCATCTAACTATTCCCAAGCAACTAGTGATTTCAATTTCACCTGAAACAAGCAAGAACATCATCCTTGATTCCCCCCTTTGCCGCAATTGCGTCTTAATCGAAGCCCATCTTTTGAACAAACTAAATAGAAATTGATAGAGGGTTTTTTATCACTGTGATCCTTGGAAGATTTTGTCACACCCTCAAATTCCGGGTCTGGAATTTATCAAGGAGGAGTGAGCAAACAGGATCGAACAC
>BJCN01125162.1:1486-12376 GCA_018326445.1 Flaveria brownii
CTAAACATCAGGAAGAAGATGTGTGGCCATAGCAATTAAGTAATTAATTACCCCTTCATTTTGCATTTTTTGTATAATAAATAAATGCGCCCTTGGCGTAAAAAATTTTAGGCACTCTGATGCTTTTAGGCGTTGAAAGTCGAGGCGTGAGGCATGAGGCAAGTGTTTCATGTACACGATACTTTGCTTTATTTACAACCAGATAATATTTATGTATAAATAAAAGTACATATCTGTCTTTTCATCAGCTAAACTGCTCATAATCTTTTAATCTTTGATCACTTCTAATATCACCCTCTGCTAGGCCCTAATATTGACAGAATTTGACACACGTGTACAAAATTTGGTGTTTCCTTGCACCCTGCCCAAATGGGCGTCGCCCACTTGGAATCCTCATTGCTTAGGTGTATTGTCCCTAAAGAGGTTATATCACAATAAACTTAAACAAGTATGCAATTCGCGCCTCTTTGCATGTTTAATAAATATTATGATCACATTGATCATAGTCAATCCAGTTACACTAAAGTACATAACAATAGGCAGTCAGTCCTTCCAAACTAGCACGCGTTCTACGATTGAATGATCGTAAAAATCATTTGTGAACAGTTTTTTGAGGGCTAAATTGATGTCCACAAAGCCTTTAAACGTTGTCTTGCACGTACTCTTCTAGTTCAAGGAGTTGAACCCTTACGAATTATAAGATATATTTAAATATGAGGAATTGCTTGCAAAGAGTTTTAATTTATTTGTATCCTAAAGGAATATAAATTAACTCAAACGAAAATGTGAAAAGACATACGAAATATAGTATTCAAGTAAAGGCTAGATGTTGTTTTTATGATTAAAGATTGATAAGCATAATCATCTTAAAGATAGTTAAAGTATAATAATTTAAGCATAAGAGTTACCGCAAGTTGACTCTTAAATATAGAAAACTGTTTATAACTTCATATTATTGCGCTTTAACCATCCAAAATGGCACTTTATCATAAAAACTACTCCAAACCAACCTTAAGTGCTTGCTATATTTAGCATTTTCCATGATCGTTTTTTTTAGGTGAAAGAACCCACCAATGATCCGATAAGTCTTCGAGGGACGACTTTCATATCGGGTCGGGAGGACAATGGTCTTTCGATAGTAAACAAATGGAATACCTTTGGTGGCTTAAAAACCTTTCTCTAGTAGTGATTTGTGTCATCCCTGATTTTAAATTGTATTAACTTGTCAAAACAATTTATATTCTTTTAGTATAAATATATCAAACATTGGTGTATATATATGAACTACACAAGATAACCCCCAACTTGTAGTGATTGCCGATTGGTGTATTCTTTTATTATTAAAAAAATTTGAAATAAAAATTAAATGAGAATAAAGTACATGTTATGTGAATAAAAGTTCCGGAAAAATTACTAAAAATGTAATCAATCCCCAATACAATTAATAACATAATCAAAGTACTTCGTAATTAAGTTCTCCACTAATTAAACTTCAATTCATTTAATTCATGACATACGGATTCTTCATCGACCAAGCATCCATTCTCTCAACAGTGATTGCCTCGGTACCGTTGTTAAATAGATACAGATGTGCATTTTCGTTCACCGCTAGTGTGGGGTAAACCCTGGAAGTTATAACCGTCTTTCCACCCTCCCCAAAACTCTCTACAACCGAGTGGTCGATCAAACTCTTGAGGGAAAGCTTCTTTTCAGCTAGATCGACGTCCACAAAGCCCGCGAATGATGGCCTATAAACATCCTTGTTCAGTGTTGAACTGTGACAAAACAAAACACAATAAATATCAAAATAAGTTAGCTAAGATATACATGATAACATGATAGATTAGTTACAACATAACAAGTTAATAATAATTGATAGATATAAATAATTAAAAGAGAGATATATATTACGGTTTGGCGTCTGAACACATAAGAATCTTATGTTTGTTGTCAGTAGTCTTGAAAACTCTAAAAAATACAGGAGTGTACTCTTCAAGTTTGCTTGAGGCCAAAGTTAAGAACCCAAAAGGCCCTAACCCACCTTGTTTCGTACCCGTGATACCGCATATCTCCAATGCAAGATTTTCAGAGGGCAACTTAGACCATTCTGGATCAAACGTCTCAGCTTCATCCAAACTAGAAAATGTAAAGATTGCTTCCACATCCGCCTGTATTATACCAATAGTTATATACAAATATGTCACATTAACATGACCAAATCAAATTTACTACATGTAATGCAAATATTACAAACCTGAGCAGCAGTAATTCCTTTGATTTCAACAATGTCACCCTTGTTGAGCTTCACATTACTTTGGTCCACTTTCTCACCTCTTAATGTTTTAAGTTCCTGAATTGGCCACTGCAACAATTGTTTTCCAGTAGGGTCCAACCACACCATACGTGGAATCAACTACAACATAAAAATAAAAATATATATATAAATTATAATTTAGTCATTAATCATCATATATATAAATATAAAAGTACTCTATATAGAAAAATATAAAATTACCTGAATTCCTGCCCAACCCTTTGCAATATCTTCTAGAGTAGTGCTGGACTCATTAGCCCAACCCCAAAGAATTCTCCGGTTTTGGGCCGGGTCGAAAAACGTCTTTGATGCATAAAAGTTCCCGTAGTCGTATCTTAACCCAGCCCAACCGTCAACAGAAGTGTTGTCAGGGTAATATTTATCCTTGATCGGGTTATAAGTCCCAATCGTGTAATACTCAAACCTAGTAATGTCAAGACTGACTTTTAAAACATGTTTAATTCCTCCTGTAAGTGCTGAGGTTTCAACTGCGTTTGTTCCACGGGTTGACACTGGGTAAAAGTCCGGGCATTCCCACATACCAGTATTTGGTTTGTCGTGAAGGGTATGCTTAGCTTTGGTCCACTTAACAAAATCTCGGCTCCTGTACAAATAGACAATACCTCGGCGGTTATGCTTACTTCCTACGACCATTTTCCAATGACCATTGTTGAACCACGCTGTCGTTGGGTCACGAAAGGATGACACATTCTCATAAGTTGGTTTCACTATCGGGTTGTCATCGGGTTTTATCCATTCCCTAAGAAACGGGTCTGAATAGTTGGCAGGTATTGCATAGTTTTGAACTTGGTAACCTGGCATAGGCTTTTTGGCAATAATTCCCGTGTACAAAATAACAGGTTTGTTTCCTGGGAGGATTGTGGCCGAGCCAGACCAGCAACCATACTTATCGAAAGGTTTTGATGGCACGATTGCTGGTTCTAATGCAATCCAGTTGATCATGTCCTTTGATACCGAATGTGCCCACACAATATTACCCCAAGTTGCACCCTTTGGGTTATATTGGTAAAACAAATGATAGTATCCCTTATAAAACATAGGCGCTGTGTAAATAATATAGCTATTAGTTAAAAAGTAAAAACTATATTACTCATAAATAATATATTCTAATATATTAATCTTCAATAAAATAGATAAATAAACTCACCATTAGGGTCTAAGTAGATTGTCCACATCATGCAAAAAAGAAAAAAAAAAGAACCCGTGATTAGTGACATAATATAAAAAAAAGTATAAAGTGATCGTAAATTAGATTTAATGAAAAGAGAAACTAATGTATAAACTAATAAATGAAAATAACATAATTACATTGAAATAGATATGTGATTGTCAATTGGATCGTCTAGTTTGACTATTCAAAATATATCCAACTTGTTTATTGATTTAAATATTAAATAAAATCAAGTGTATGATTTTTATAGATTATTTACTCAAATTGATATTTTAAATCTAATTATGTTTATACCTTAAATTGCTTAAACTACAACATATACTTATTAGTTTGAGCGTGTAACTTGGCTTTGTTTTTCAAATAAAAAAGTAGAATTTATATAAAATTCTAGGCTAAAAACTAGATACAAAAATAATAATAAAAAGCACGTGGGGTAAGAGATTAAGATGGAGGAATTGGTCGATAGTTCCCTTTTTTCGCTTTATTTGTGTATAATTATAATTAATTTTCATATTAATTTCTACAAATAATAAAATGAACACTTTTATATCCATACTTATTTCTAATCTCTTCTAAAAGCAACATTTTTTAACCTATACAATAATAACTTCACCGACATGAAATCTTTCCTTTTCTTTTCTCCTCACATGATTCATGAACTATTAATAAATTTACAATTTGCAATTACAGAATATGGAACGCATTAAACTAATACGTCTTTAATAAACTTTTATTTAATAATCTAGAGAATAATTACCTTAAGAAGTCTATCTTCAATACGTAAACTTTTTTGCGCGTGTTTACATATGTGTTAAACTTGAAAATTGTGTGAACCTCTTTTATACATGACGGGTTATTACGAAAGATAAGAGCTTTTTTAATTTCTTCCTTAGTAATCTAATAGAAAATACATATCAGTTTATAAAATTAATAGCTCGATCAATATATATATGGTTGCACATATACATGCACGTGGGTACACGTTCTTGAGTTGTATATGTTGCGTGTTATGTGCGTTTTTCTCTCTATACATCTGCAAATAACTTCAACAAAGTTGACTTTGAAAATCTGACTCAATAGATTTTGTAATCCAATTAAGTTGATGGCCATAAAGAAATTATATATGGTCATTTTTGGATTTCGGTGTGAAAATTTTCAACATAAATACAAAATAGATTTTAATTGTAAAAGAAAATGAATATACAAAATATTATTAAACTTGTTTTCTTTTTTCACAAAAATGCCATTCTATCATCCGCATTAAACGACTTATTCGTATTATCATTCCAACATAGTAGGCTATTTCTGTGTTAATGACACAACTACATTTGACTTATTTTGTTAATTTCTAGCTATTTTAAAAGTCTTAACACACATAAATATACAAAGTATAATAACTTTAATTGAAATGCAAAAAAAACATATATTTAAAATTTAAAAACAATAGCAAGAAACTATAGGAAGATGACCGATCTAAACATGCAAATATTTATATACATGCATTTATATATGGAACTGAATATGACTATTGAACCATTCAACCATTTTAAACAACAACAACAACCAGAATTCACAACATAATATATTCACATGCAAAAATAAAACAAAGTTTTTCAAATAAGAAAAGTATATCGCTATAAACCTAATAACTTTCACCACGATCGAGTAGTATCGATCAGGAATTCATTGGTAAAACGATTAGCAATATAGAAATCTGTTAGATATAGTCCCTTATCGTCTTCTAATAGTGAATGATTTTTGTTGATGGATCAATATCAAATTTTAGGAACAATAATTAGGGTTTTCATAGTGTTGTCTATAACTATGAGACAGTTAAAACTTAAAACAGTTAGAGTTTTTTTTTTTTTACCAGAATGCAATTTACAAGATAACTAATAAAAGAAGAAACATACCATTAATCCAATTCTGTTTCGGTTGAAAGTGATATCCAGTTCTATAAACTTGTTCTACGTCGTTCGCGGTACTCAAAAGTTGATAGTTCATATAAGTCTTGTGAAAAGCCATAACTCCTCCTCCTCCATTGATATTATTCAACAATGGAAACAAACACACCACCAATGCAAATAACCAGAAAAAATTCATCGTTATCTTCATAAAAGATCAAGAAGCAGTTAAACTAGTTTCTTGTGAGAACAAGAAGATGATCAAAACACACACAAGCGTGTGTTTTGTTGTGAGAGAAATTGATGAAGGATATACGTGAATGGTAGTTTCAGAGGGGTTTGTATTTATAGCCTTCGAGGGCCAGTTGTATTAGATAAGATTTAATAAAAGGGATATAATAATAATATTTTTAATAATATATATAGCCGGTTTTTGTTGGTCTTTTCATTTTATCAAATCTAATATATTTACAATTTACAAAATAAAATATTGTAATTAACACGTAGGAAGGAACAATTAAAAAAATTATAAAATAATCCTTAACAAATCCAATTTTTTTTCTTACTTCTTCAATATGACTATTCAACTTTTGAAATTACTTTATGTGGATAAACATATATTTGAATTGTATTTGCATAGATATCTAATTATGCAATGTTGACTAGTCATTTTAATCATTTTTTATCTAATCCAAAATTTTAAACTTTAAAGGTAACCCATGAGTAAGGTTAACTGTAATTTCTATGAAAATTAATCTGCATTATTTTTCTTTAAAACGAAGTTTGTTACGGTGTTGAATTGTTCCCTCAAATCTCTTATTTGCATTGTTTTGAAGACCGGATTGGACAGACCGGTCCAACCGGCTCGACTGGAAATTGGAGGGGTGGCCGAACCGGTTCGCAACAATTCGTTTTAGAAGGGTTCGACTGGTCTGTTCGTCCCGAGTCGGTAGTCGGATTGGATTTTGATTTTTTTTTGAAGACCGGATTGGATTTTGATTTTGATTTTGAAGATCGGATTGGATTTTGATTTTTTTTTTGGATTTTAATGGGTGAAAACGGAGCGTTGAACAATAAATTAGAGTGTGCACATAAGATTATTGTTAAGTTTTATATTTAACTATAAAATATACACATAAATTACTTATATTAAATTATATATATAACTATATATATAATATCATATATATAATTATGAGGTAGTTTAGTTCTTAAATCCGGTCCGACCACCGGACCAGTAAGGTTTCGGGTCGACGTCCAATCCGGTTCTGAAAACATTGCTTATTTGATATCAAACATTTTGTCGTCAATGATGAAGTAATATACTAATATAGAGTATGATTAATTAATTTGAATGTTTAATCACCGTTATAGTAAATTAGTAATATTGTATGCTGATTCGTCGATCTAGAACATCTGTAGTATAGAGTTTAACTCTTTCATTGTTTATGTAAATCTAGATCTTAATCAACATGTACGTTGTTTATTATATTAAATCGATATTCACTCTCTCTTATTCTATTTTTCAATTTATAAAATATAAAATTAGAATAACTATGTTTCTGTAGATATAACAGATATTAAATATGTCATTTTGATTAAAAATGATATAATATAAAATTATAATTGTTATACATTTTGAAATTTATGGATATATATTAATTTTGTCTCATAAATCCAATCAAGGCGCCTAGCCTCTTCGAGTTTAATCTTGTAAAAAAATGTTTTATAAAGAATTTAAGATCACGAAAATAAAAAAAATGTGATCCCATAGCAGACCTCCATTCCCCCTTGTCAACCATATCACTCCAGTTTCATATATGAGAGGATAATCAATGAGATATAAGTTTTTTAAACAAAAACCAGGGGTTTTCAACGTTTCGTATTGCCTGAGTTTTCAACGACAAACAATGGAATGTGTATTTCGTTGTCAATATTACATACACACATTCAATACAAACAAACTAGTTTAATAACTACCCAAGGCTTAAAACAGAAGAGATGTGATGCCAAACAACAGACTCCGTTTTCAGTTTCATCTAACATTTACACATATAACACACAACTAAATTCACGACGTGTACACTATCAACCAACTACATAGATCACGCCGTAAACTACTAAATAGAAATGACTAAGACTGTAATAATACATGTCAATAATTGAACAATTAAAAGCCTAAGGGCATTCACAGAACCCTTCTTACACCTGCATCAAGTGCTTGTAAGAAGGCAACAAAAATTATACCTACCAAAAAAAAAAGAACTTGTACATATCACAAAAGAAAATGTAAATAAACCTCATTTCATTTGGAAATTAAAGATAGTATATAACATAATAAACAAATCACCAATTATTTTGTTTGAAACTTAATAGACATCATAGCTACAGAACCAGAGACTCAATGTCTTAGCTTTGGGTATATTTAACAAAACTGATAGAACCTGTCTTAGATAAACACTTTTTACCCAATCAGCAGCTAATCACAACATCAACAACACTGAACTTGCATAAGCAATAAAGCTGTATTTGGAAAGGCTTAGAAATGATGACTGTGGCAGCAAATAATTGTTTCTCGGAAAAAAAAAGACATACACAAAATGTGACACTTCTGAAATCCTGACCCAAAACATCGATTGGACACTGGGTGTTGGGGGAGGCAACCCTTGAGAGCGGAGTCCAAGGGGTGGCATCCCCTAGTAATATTCAACTGGCGATGCGCCTGACTCGGGTCAAGCTATTTTGAAAAAAATGTATAGTGAAGTTAAAATAAAATAAAGAGTAAATTACAAATTGTGTTCTTTATTTATACATGAAATTATACATTACGTCCTTTTGTTTCAATAATTACACTATGTCCTTTTTATATAAAAATTGCACAAAGATCGTCCTTTACACTAACATTCGTTAAAATTTACAGTTAAATCATGCATGTGCCTCTCACATGAGATGTATTTAATTAATTTATATGTCTATAATGAGTCAAAAATATTTTTATGTCGATTTATTCTCGTTGCCTTCATATTAGGTGTTCAAAGTTAGATATTTGAAATTTTCAGATAATAAAAATCATTATCTATATCCGGATATCTGAAAATTTTTCAAATGTAGATACAGATAGCGATTTAAATATCTGAACTTCTTTTTTCTTTTTACAATAATTAGATGTATGTTATTATAAAAATGATATAGAACAACATTCATAAAAAAATCCTAATATACACTAAGAAGTCCCAACAAAAAAAACGTTTAATAATTTAAAAATTAACAAAAACAATTTTAAGTTTTTAAATAATTCTAAAAATATCTTTTGTTATCGTTTTTTAAAGTGTTAAAGGTTTTTTATTTTGATTGGGACTTGTTACTGTATATTGAAACTTTTGTTAACATATGTTGTTTTTACATTATTTTTATAATTACAATTATCTAATTATTCCAAAAAATGAAGAAGAAATTCATATGTGTAAATCGTTATCTGTGTATCCAAAATTTCGAATATCTGAATTTTAGATATCCAAAATTTCAGATACGGATACGAATAGTGACTTCAACTATCCGAAAATTTCAGATATTCAACTTTGAACACTCTAACATGAAGGCGACAAGAATAAAGCGACTATAAAACTATTTTTGACACATGTAGGCATGTAATGTATATAAATACTCTTATGTGAGTAGCACATGTCTGACTTAACAGTGAATTTGAATGGAGGTTAGTTTAAAGGACGATTATTAAAACTAAATGACATAACATACATTTTTATATATTACTAAATGACATAATTTATAATTTACACTAAAATAAAATTTGAGAAAACAGGGCCCATGCGGCTTGCATTGGAAAAGGATATGAGGCACATCGACTAATAGCTAATGAATCAATGCAGAGACGATACGTCTTTAATGACTAACGAGTGAAAATTGACTAGCGTACTTCGATATGGGGCACATCATAAAAAAGGGCTCTAGGCAATGAAATAGCGACACATGCTACCCACGCATGACATCAACCTGATGCAGGGTGCACTGTAATTTCAATGCGGGGCGCATCGATCCTGAAACAACCTATACAGAGGGATAAAAAAATGAATGTAATAGATAGGTGTGTTCAAAAATATCTAAAACCGAATCCGAAACTGAATTCGAAACCGAATCCGAAACCGAATCCGAAATATCCGAAATTCCGATATCCGAACTTTGGATATCTGAAATTTTGGATTTGGATTCGGATAGTGATTTTTAAAATTTTTGGATTTTTCAGATATCCAAAATATCCAAAATATTTTTATAAAAAATCTAAAAATATTAAATATTAATTAAATATTTTGGATATTTTTAGATATTTCGGACATTTTAATAAAAAACTTCGGAATCCGATAAAGACTTCAATAAAAATTATTATATTTTTATAAAATTTAATAAATAATAAAAAAAATTAATTCGGATTTCCGAACGGATATCCGAATCCAAATCCAAAATTTTTCTTGGATATCTGATTGAATACCCCTCATAATAAACAATAAACAGTATAATATCACCTCTTGTTGCATCTCTTAGTGCATGAGGATCACATCTGCTACCTATTTCCCAGACAAAAGAGAAAAAGTAAGAAGGCTTTTTTTTCCTTTTGCTATTTCAAAATTATAACATGTTAACCTCATGTTTTTTTAAGTGATAAAAGCTAATAAAATGGACTTGTATTGAATAAGTGATCTGAACATTTGCAGAAATTATAATATATATTAAAATGTTATGTCAGTAACTACAGGGTGTTTTATGGGTTAATAAATTTATCACTATAGTTTTGATAATTTGTAAAAGGTTCTCACAAGGTACACAAGATAGTACAAAAGGTACAAGACGCTCTTTTTTTCTTGCTCTCTGATCTAAAAAGAAAAGTCGATGAAGCGATGGTAATCAAGGGACGTGGCCCGCTAGGAGCATGCAACAGATGGAGATCGACCATACCGGTGCCGACAGCGGCAGCAGTGGTTGTGTTACAGTCTGGTAGGAATAAACGACGGCGGTTTGGCCGCTTATTTTCTTCCCCGTCACTGTCTACTAACGACGATTGTTGCTTTCCGGATGTCTGCTTCTTCTCTTCCACGAGGACACCACCCTCTACCGATATCGGTTCACATCAAGGTTGTCGGTGATAAACTTCTTCTCTAGCGGCTGCAAGCAAGTTATTTAGGCTTTTGTTCGCGCATTTGCATGATTAATGTGACAACCTTAGAAATAAGATTAAACGATTGTATATCTTTTAGAAAATTTTATATTACGACGAACACCTTATTAATATTATTTAGTCACTTATGCATGTCATGTATATATATATTTTACGTATGCATGTTTGCATGCATATATATAAGAATTATTGACACATACATGCTTATATATATAAAAACCATTACCAAATATATATATATATATATATATATATATATATATATATATATATATATATATATATATATATA
>BJCN01125187.1:0-11932 GCA_018326445.1 Flaveria brownii
AGATGGCGACGATAATGATGGATCGAATATTATAAAGCATCAAACAAAATTATAGGTCGAGTAATTAGCAAAACATCCGACTTAAAACATAAAGAACATGACGAACGCAAAGAACAAAATGAACAAGATGAAAACCCGTTGTTACATACACGTAATAGTATTGTTACATATACGTAATACTGCAGCGAAATTGATGTTTCATTTAACTAGTGAAACTATTACATATACGTATAACTATTGTTATGTATGTCTGATGTTTTTGTTATGTATATTTAGTGTTATATAATCAATTAACTAGCGAAATTGTTACATATACGTATTGCTGTTACATAATCAATTAGTGTTGTATTAATTAGATTATGTGAGAAAGGAAAGAATATTGAACAAGATGAAAACCCGTTGTTACATACACGTAAAAGTATTGTTACATATACGTAATACTGCAGCAAAACTGATGTTGCATTTAACTAACGAAACTGTTACATATACGTATCACTGTTGATATGTATGTCTGATGTTTTTGTTATGTATATTTAATGTTGTTGTTACATATACCAGTTAACGAAGTGTAATCCATATTTTGTTTTCTTAATTAAACCTTCTTGAAATATTATATCATGATAGCAGGTAGGCGGGCAACAAGCTGCGCCACCACCCCTTTCTGAATTGCGAACCCTAATCTACTAAACACATATCCTTTCTTGTGGTTTTCTTTACATAAAATTTAAACTAAAAATTCTATTATATTAATATAAAAGGAGTTAAGTTTGATGCTACAATTAAGAAAATATCAAATACAATATACTTTGATAAGATTGGTCCTATTATAAAATAAAAGCTTTGTAATTAAGTATACCGTGTTATATAAATTCTCAATTCTATAACAATACAATATATAATGTCATTTAATAACGTGATTCATAGAATAAATGCAACATAAACGTACGTTTACTACCATGTACATTCTTATAGCGCAACATGTACAAACACTTCAATAAATCGTTGTCAGATTTGTTATATTTTCAAGCCTTTGATAAAAAAACAAACAAAAAAAAAAAAACAAACAAAAAAAACAAACAAAAAAAACAAACAAAAAACTGTAATTAATTAAACCCACAAACTTGCATTATTCTATATGGTTGCAATCGCACTATGAGATATCAAGAGTTTACCTATAATGATCAAATGTATCGGTCCTCTTTTGGCCAGTGTCATGATGTTGTTTTCATACAATGCACGTGTGTATATGTGTCCACGCTTCTACTATTGTGTTCTTTTTTTTTTTCTTTTCATATAAGAATATTATTGCACATATAATTATTAGAGGGGGTTCATATATTTTTTATTTAATTTTTTTATTTATAGTTATATATTTTAAAGATTTAAAAATAAATTTCTTAACTAATTTTGTATATTGTAAATTTATAATAAATATTTTTTTTGTTATATATCATGTTTAATATTTTATCAAGGAAAAAAGTTTTTTTTATTACAAACTCAATGTCTTTATTACAAAAAGAAAGAAAATAAAATAAAACACTACAAATATAATTTTCCTATTTCAAATTTCGTTCACACATTTCATCTTTCACCACTTTTCTTATTTCCTCTAATTCTCATATATATAAACATAAACTTATTATTCTCAAACTACTCAGGATTGAAAATGGCTTCAATTTGTGTGTTTTGAACTGAAAATGGTAATTGCCTAATGGCACTATGTGGCTCCTAACCCGTTTCGAATACGAAATCAATCTTATCAATCTTTTGCTAATCGATTGCTGGTTCACGAATTCATCACAGAATCATCACATTTGTTCTGAATTATGTTATAATTTAAATTTCAGTCAACTAATATGATTACCTACCGATCCAAATATGTAGTTTACTAGTTTGTATTGTTTTTGTTACGTTAATATGTTGTTGTAATTATAGTAAGTTTTTGCATATCGTATATTTCCTTCTGTTGCGTGTGTACATATGATATTGTTGAATGGTAAATAACTTTAAAAAAGATAAATATAAAAAAGAAAAAAGAAAAGAGTATAGCCTATAAAAAGAGGGTTCAAAATAATGATTAAAGTTGTGGGGTGGAATGTCTTTACCCCTCTAATTTTTTTTTTCTTTTTGTGTTTGACCAAATTATTAATCCTTTATAAAGTTAAATTTCTTTTTTATAACGTGTAACCATCAAGTTGAAATACGTTTTTCGATCACATTGATGATTGGTATACTTTTCTATGACGTGTAACCATCAAGTTTATTAACATTAAATAAATTATTTTAAGTATTAAATCAACTAGGTGCTATAAGACTATCCCTTATGCTTGTTTCGGAGCGTTTTTAGAGCTTGTTGTGGATGCACTAAGTGTACTAATTCAAATTTCCACCACCTACAAAAGAATTGCTAAGTTTTGTATTTTGTTATGTAAATTATGGATAACAAAGTGGACAATTCATCTTACATAAAACTTAAAGGAAGTAATAGTGTTAGAACCGATAATTTTCAATAGACAGAAAAACAATATATTTTGAACAGATTTATTTTGTTATGTAAATTATGAATAACCATTTTAGGTTTACCAACTTGTTTAATCCTTTTAAATAAACGTGTTACACAAGTCGTGTACGAGTTACATGAGGGGATAGAATCAATGGCTAATGCCAATATTCTACTTCATGCACTTCTGCGATTTTGGTGGTGTAAAAGCTTTTAGACGCGAATATAGCATGTCATACAATGATTTTTTTTTCTATAAAAGTTATTATTGTAAAGAATACCTTGCACTACTTAAAGATTAGAAAAACTTGAAACATCACATATGACAACACAATGTACAGGGAAAGATCAAGTGATCAACGCGGAATATTGTATATTATAAGAATACGCAGAAAAAACAGATAGAAAAAACAAATATAAATAGAACAAACATGATAAATATTATTGCTATTTTAATCTTAAGAAATTTAAAAATAGAAGTAACATGTATGAATATAATTATTATCACTTATCACAAATCCTTTTAGAAATTCAAAAAGAAGTCTGAACAAACCATATAATCTACATGTACAAGTAAACGGTATAAAATTAAAAAGTATAAGAACAAATTGTTATTGCTTTTGTTAACGAGTTGAGGTCTCTTTGCAAGCGGTCTCTCTATCTCCCAAGATAGAGGAAAGGCTCGCCACCACCTACCCCTCCCAGACCCCGCTCTTAAGTGGGATATACTGGGTTTGTTTGTTATTTATAACTTACAAATGTGTATTTATATTAACAATTTCTTAAAGAAAAGTTAAATGGTTTATATTTGTTACGTGTTTTTATAAAAAACATAGTGCTCGTGTAGGTAGAAGTGTTCATGGTCAGGTTTAATTGGTTTAGATAATTTTCTGTGTGTGTATATATATTACTTTTTCTGAAACTAGTGGGATGCATGTTGTTTCCCTCCATTCTGAGTCTCACTTTCACTTTAGCACCAATTGTCCCAATACCATTCCCATACCCCTGTGTCTTTCTTTATTTTGGCCTACTGACACAAATCTTTAAGCTCAGTTCCACTTCAATATGGATATCATGTGATGTGTGATCTTTAACAATTCAAAACCACCTTCTTTCTCACCTTTTCTTCCATTTCACACACAACACTTTCACCTCCTCCTTCTTCATTTGATTCAATTCAATGAAGCTTCAACCTCTTTTCTGCTGTTTAGCTCTCATGTTTGTTGCTCCTGCAACTGCTTTGCTTTCTGCTGCAGGTGTCAACCTTGAAGGTACATCACTTTTCTTTCTTCTCATCCAGATGATATCAACTACTGTTATGATACTTGCAGTATCCTTTAGAAAAACAAACCTCTTGTTTTTCTGTATGTTTCATAAATACTGTTATGATACTTATTTTCCCTTTGAAATAATAAAAAGAGAGGTTTTTCTAAGTAGACTCTAATAGAGGTAAGATTTGCTTTCACCTCAGTGTCACAAGATGAGTGAGATTCTTGGTGAGTATGTTTGTTTGTTTACAGTGAGAGTTTGTTAAAACGCTTTATGGTTTTTGAATTTGCAGTGCTAGCTTTGATGAGCATAAAGAATGGTTTAGATGATCCACATGGTGTGTTGAATTGGGATGGTGATGCTGTTGATCCATGTAGCTGGACTATGATCACTTGTTCTCCAGATAAATTAGTCATTGGCTTGTAAGCACAAATAAAAATCATTTTTTTTTTCTTTTTTTCAAATAATTTTCGGGACAATTCGTTATCTTGATATCTTTTTGAACTGAATTGTAGGGGAAGTCCGAGTCAAAATCTTTCGGGTATCCTTTCGCCAAGCATCGCTAACTTGACAAACCTGCAGACAGTGTAAGTAGTGAAACTGAATGTGCATACAGAAATGTTTAGATGTACAAGATCTGATTCTAATAGTACAAGCCCGTAATGCAGGCTGCTGCAGAATAATAGAATCTTTGGGCCACTTCCAGTTGAGCTTGGGAGGTTACCTAAGCTTCAAACACTAGATCTTTCTAACAATAAGATAACTGGTGAAATCCCAGCTTCTTTAGCCAATATCAAGACCTTGCAATATCTGTAAGCATGTGAAATTACCATTTTACCCTTGTTTTTCGGAGCGAATGAAAATATTCAAACAGTAATGATTTGGTTTTGCTTTTATCATGTTAAAGTTTTGTAAATTTGAATTGTTACAGGCGGTTGAATAATAACAGTCTCACTGGACCAATTCCTCAGCCTTTGGCTAACATGACCCAGCTCACATTCTTGTAAGTTAACTTTAATGTATTTGATCAAACATTTTGATTTGCAAAGTTCAAAACTTGACTGAAATACCCTTTTCTTTTGGGATAAATTGACTGAAATACCCTTTTCTTTTTGGGAAAAAGATGGACTGAAATACCCTTTTCTTTTGGGATAAATTGACTGAAATACCCTTTGTGTTTTTATTTGCAGGGACTTGTCCTATAATAATTTAAGCGGTCCTGTTCCAAAGTTTCAAGCTAAAACATTCAAGTGAGTTCAATCATCCATGTACTTTAACTGTTTTAATCCCTTTTGGCTATAGCCTGACTATTTGGTCAAACATTTCAGATTTGAATTGCTAAATTGAAGAGATAAATGATTACATGTAGTACCCATATAATTTGTAAATATGGTACTTGTTAACATATTTTAAAAAAATTAACAAACTTGATTAAAAAAACAGAAGATACAAATCAAATATGAAGCTACTAGTTTATATTTGTTTGACCTCAAAAGTCAAACTAGTATTGTCTGTAATTTGTATCTTATGGCAACAAAATGTACAGTATTATGGGAAATCCAATCATATGTGCTACTGGGATTGAGCAAGATTGCAATGGAACAACATCCATCCCAATGTCACTCTCCATTGGTAGTCAACAGAGTAAGCCTCTATGCTCACAGGCTTGTACAGTACAATTATCAATGCATGTAGCAAACAATAAGCATTTTTACCATTTTACCTTACTGACAGTTTACTTTTTGTATGCACTCAGAGTCACAACCATCTGTCACACCAAAAACCAACAAGATGGCTTTAGCCTTTGGAACAAGCATTGGATGCTTCTGCTTGCTTTTTTTCGGGCTCGGGTTTGCTTTTTGGTGGCGAAGGCGATTTAACCAACAAGTTTTCTTCGATATCAACGGTGAGAGTTTATTAAACTTTCATTAAGTTATGCATCAAATGCAAGTATGCAACTTGTGCCGCTGATTAAACGTCACCTTGTTATGTTTTTTTTTTTTTTTTTCCTTTCTTGATCATATGGTAAAACCTTTTATTGTTGTATTTAGAACAATATAGGGAGGAAGTGTGCATGGGGAACTTAAGGAGATTTCAATTTAGAGAACTTCAAGTGGCCACAAGCAACTTTGCAAGTAAAAACATACTTGGAAAGGGGGGGTTCGGGATTGTGTACAAAGGGATTCTTTCTGATGGGACGGTCGTAGCCGTTAAGCGGCTGAAAGACGGGAATGCGGTTGGTGGTGAGATCCAGTTCCAGACTGAAGTTGAGATGATCAGCCTAGCGGTTCATAGAAACCTGCTTAGACTCTATGGTTTTTGCATGACATCTTCAGAACGGCTCTTGGTCTACCCCTACATGTCTAACGGGAGCGTTGCTTCTCGTCTTAAAGGTGCGTTTTTCTTTCGTAAAAAAGATAAACTAGTTTCGTCTTGCCTTGAACTTCATCGGTCATGAGTGTCCCGACTCCCGAACGTCTAGAATTAACCGTTAGCAATATATAGATCCAATATATTAGTTAGTGTTTGTTACGTACCTAATTTTATTGTAAATTATTTTTATCATAATTATGATTGTTTCTTGTTGCAGCCAAACCGGCTCTCGATTGGGGTACGAGGAAGAGAATCGCATTGGGAGCGGCCCGGGGTTTGCTATATCTGCATGAGCAATGTGACCCAAAAATAATCCATCGAGACGTGAAGGCTGCAAACATATTGCTAGACGATTACTGCGAAGCAGTGGTGGGAGATTTCGGGCTGGCTAAGCTTTTAGACCACCATGATTCGCATGTTACAACAGCTGTTCGAGGAACTGTGGGTCATATAGCTCCTGAGTACCTCTCAACGGGCCAGTCGTCTGAAAAAACAGATGTTTTCGGGTTTGGGATTCTACTACTAGAGCTGATCACAGGCCAACGGGCTTTAGAGTTTGGGAAATCCGCGAACCAAAAAGGCGCTATGCTCGATTGGGTTAAGAAAATCCATCACGAGAATAAGCTCGATATGTTGGTCGATAAGGATCTGAAAACCAACTATGATAGAATCGAGCTCGAGGAGATGGTTCAAGTGGCGTTGCTATGCACTCAGTATCAACCAAGCCTGAGACCAAAGATGTCTGAAGTGGCCCGCATGCTGGAGGGTGATGGGTTAGCTGAAAAATGGGAAGCATCTCAACGGGCCGAGTCTAACACGGGCGGTCGGGCCAACGAGTTCTCACATTCTGAACGGTTTTCTGATCTTACAGATGACTCTTCATTGCTTGCACAAGCAATGGAGCTATCAGGACCCCGGTGATGCATCAAACGAACGATCAATAAATCGGTTCATGATTCTGATTGTACAGAAACCGAATGAAAGTTTATAAATTCGCGTTTATTTGATATGGTTGTTTTGGGTTTGTTCTGAGTGTATGTTGTATAAAATTTTGGTTTTCTTTTAACAAAATGAGAACCATATTGAGAAATTACTATACAGAATTTGGGCTGTAAACATCTGACTGTTTAAAGTTTATAAGGTCAACACATTATGGCCATCAACTTTGCCATAATTGCACTTACCACCCTGAGTTTTAGTTTGATTGCCATAAAGCCTTCAAAAACCAACAAGCAACAAAATATTCCAAAATTATCTTAATACACACCCTGTTGTACATAAACACATTTATTATTTAAAAGTTTCATGATTTTGACAATTCGTTCGGTCAAAGCTTACCATCTATCTTGACACATTTGACCTCAAGCATTGCAAAAGACTACTACTTCAGCTGAAATTTGAGTTCTTCCACCTTTCTTTCAGTGTCCTTCAGTGCCTTCCCATATTTACTTATCAACTGAACAAAACATCAATAAACTAAGATAAAGTATTTACCATCAACCGGCCTTCAAATCACACTTCAATCATATGTTGAAGTTTCAACGCGATTTAGCATAAAGTTTTAGCAAAAACCCACCTCATCAACTTCATTTGGTGTCATAATGAAAGGTGGAGACATCATGATACTGTCACCAGCAACACGCACCAGCATCCCATGTTTCTCACACTGCGCTCCAAAGTATGCGCCTATTTCTGAGTTCAAATATCATTAAAAAGTTTGTTTAAGGTTTGATGTTTAATTATTATATGATTTATATAGTTGAAAGATTGTAAATTTTATATTAAAATCAGTCTTACTCCATTCG
Source organism: Flaveria brownii (assembly GCA_018326445.1). Lineage (NCBI taxonomy): Eukaryota > Viridiplantae > Streptophyta > Magnoliopsida > Asterales > Asteraceae > Flaveria > Flaveria brownii. The sequence continues at coordinate 7,948 of BJCN01125187.1, forward strand.
GGTGGGAACAGTTCGTGTGGTGACTTGTTATCTGTAAATTCTGTCCCCAATATCAATCCAGTTCCACGAATCTATAAACATTTGAACATGCAAAAGTGTTGGCAAAACTTTTCCGTTCTGAGGTCAAATGGCAACTTTTAATTTAAAAACATATACATAGTTGTCGCAATTATAACACCAAAAACTATATGTTTGTGAATATGGATATGAAGTTTAACATCTTGGTATATTTCTGCTGTACAAATCTAAGGAATTTATTTCAAAAGTCAAAATGTATTGATTAAATTTTAATAAATAATAATAATAAATAAAAAATTAAATAGCATGGCAAAGCTAGAAAGTACCTCTCCAATTATGGGACTTGAGGAAAAGGCTTTTAAACCATCTTGAAACATTGGGGAGATACGATTTACTTGATCAAGAATATTTCGCTCTCTAGAAAACATCAACGTATTAATTTAAAAAACTATAAATTATGTGAATTTCACTTTCATTTCATTTGCTAAGCAAAATTTGACAAGAAAACAGGACACGATATTAATTGGAGCAAAATAATAGCATACTGGTAAATTTTGAGTGTTTCCAGTGCAACAGCACAAGCTACAGGGTGCCCAGAATATGTGAATCCATGAGAAAATGAACCTAACATTATGATATAAGCAAATTGAATATAAGATTATGTTGGAGATATAGAAAATATAGTTTTATGAGTATTGTGGTAGTACCAAGTTTATTGCTTTGAGAATATATGACATCTGCAACCTTTGGGCTCACAAGAACTGCTCCAATCGGCATATATGCTGAAGAAAGAGCCTGAAAATATTAACCTTTAAAATGGTTAAAAATGGAAATTTATATATAAAACATCATGTTTGGCTCAATTTTATCCAAATATTAACCTTTGCATATATTTTTCTTTTCTTCTTGTGTTCTCACTAATGTGATGGTTATACTACAATAACAAACTAAGTTTAATGGTTTGAGAAGTTAAACATTTTAATCCATTTATACCTTAGCAATGGTGACAAGATCAGGTTTAATGTCATATTTATCACAGCCAAACATGGTTCCAAGCCTTCCAAAGCCACAAATTACCTGTAAATAATATACGAAACTGAGCAGGAAGTGTATCATGTAGGTAAGAATTTAATAGTATGGAAAGTACCTCGTCAGCAATGAACAAAATGTCATATTTTTTTACAACAGCTTGAATCTGCAAAAACAAAAGAAATACAAATATGAAAACGACAAACAATTGACCTTAGGGTCAAAATGTTTTTCAACTTAAAAAGTCAACTTGACCTTCTCAAAGTATGTTTTTGGAGGAAGTATCACACCACCTGCTCCCATAACCGGTTCAGCAATAAAAGCAGCAATCTAAAAACAAAACAAAATTTAAAATTAAAAAACCAAATGCCAAAATATAAATAACTAATTGTTGATCTTTTTTTGTTAAATGATATGCTAAGTGACTTTACCGTTTCTGGTCCTTCTTTGAGAATAAGGTTCTCCAAATTGGTGGCCAATCTTGTTGAGAACTCTTCTTCAGTCTCACCTACCATATTTAAAAAAAAATTGAAATAATAACAAAGATGTTTGTGTTTTAACCAACACGAGATGAAGTTTTTTGAATGCAATCATAACGATATGAATAACTTACACAAGCAAAAAACTGAAAAAAGTAGTCAAATTTGTCTTCAAACACTATGTTTATCACATTGTTTTTCTGACAATTAAATGTTTGCAACAAACAAGAAAGAGAGATCGAACCTGGAAGATGAAATCGCCAATAATGGGGGCAGTCTGTGTGCAACACAAATGGAGTTGGCAGATCAAAATGTTGATGTAGTGCTGGAAGGCTGAAAGAAAACAAAATTATAAATAAAAATGTATTTAGCAGTAATAAAAGCTTTCCATAAATAGTACTCCATGCCAGAAGGATAAACTTCGACTTTAATGGTCAGAGTGGCTAATGTTCGAATTTATGTCACTAATAATATCAGTGTTGATGTTAGAACTTAAGTCAAGGTGACCTTACTAGTCAACATTAATACTATGAACAGGCAGGAAAACAAATTCTATACATATCATACCCTGAAAGACTAGCTGATATGAGAGTGGATCCATGGTATCTGTGAAAATACAGAGTACACGTTATAACCACACTAAGCATGCAATAAAACATGTGATATGATTTGTAAGGATGATAAATTACGATTTTGTCCTAGCAATGATTTTCTTCTTATTTGGCCTTCCAAGTGCATTGTTGTAGTACCAAACCAGCTTTACCTATAAATTAGATTACTGAAATGAAAATGATGCTCCTTACCAGCATTGAAAAGACTAATCCATACTATAACTGAACCTGAGTATCATTTGCATCTGACCCACTGTTTGTGAAAAAGACTTTAGTCATTTCATTTGCTGTAAACATTCCCAAAAGTTCTTTTGCAAGATCCTGTAAGTAAAATTACAAGAATATTCGTAACAGAAGGATATCATCAACTATTGATGTAACATTTCCGTTAACAAACGATTTTATGGTACCAAAGAAGGTTTTGTAGTACGGTTCCAGAATGAATGGTAGAAAGGCAAAGTATTTAGCTGCTTGGTTGCAGCAGCAACGAGTCGAGGCTCATTCCCACCTAAAAGTAATTCAAAGTAATATAGAAACAAATCATTATATCAATTTGTTGACTGTTTTAGAAAGATGTTGAAAATGGGAATATGAGATTGACCTAAGGGATTGCACCACAAGCCTGCAAGAGCATCAAGATACTTCTTCCCATTTACATCATAAACATATGATCCCTACAGTAATTGAAAGAAAAGAAATTTAGAAATAGAAATATTCTTATTAAGTATTTATTTAACAATCTATTACACTAATAGAATACCTCAGATTTCTCTATCACCAATGGGTTTGAATCAGTAGTCTGCCATCCGGCTGTGAAAGGTGCCAACATACCATGCCCCTTGTATCTGAGAAACCATATTAAAGGTTACATACAGTATCAATTCACATCATGAGAGAACAAACATAAGAAAATTTCTCATAATTTATGTAAATTGGGAGAGTGAAAAATCAGCATGCATCAAAATGCAACATACCCATCATCATCAACCGCGGCAGCATTGGCACTATTCCATCTTACAGTAGAAAGTGTTCGCGCATTTCTTGTGCACCGACAAATCTGTATGTACGCAACTAAGTAAGCCACGACCATTATAAAAGATAAACAATTTCATACAGATTCATAAACACTTGTTGAAAGTGAACTCATGAATGCACCAAAAATCACATGGGTTTCATCTAACACTCCAATATAAGTTCATAAGATAAGCAGATAATCCCTAAAGAAAACTTTAGACAGCAATATATCATCTTTTTCTTCAATTGATGATAATTTAGCATCAATTCAATAGTTTAGTCGTAATAACATAATCTAAGCCAGAAATGGGTCCAGGTGCATTCAGCAATCAGCATAGCCCTAAATTATTGTTGAACAGAGAAAAGGAGAGATTCAAAAGAGAACGAAAGGATCAGATGATCATCAAGGGGTAGAAAACAATCAAACATACTAATGAGAAATTGTGTAAACCACCTTAGAATTAGAGGAAGTAGCTGCTATGACTGATCGATAAAGATGATGATTCTTCATGTTTCTTGTTCGTGCAGTTGATTTTGTTAGTGGGAGTGTGAGAGTGAGGGAGAGAATACCAAAGAAACAATAAATTATTGATTCTTTGAGTCTTGTTTGAGGGCCTACAAGGTATGAATGAAGTAGGCTAGTGGACTGTCAATTTCAGATACGAAAACATGACATTCCACTGTTAAGCTTTAAGCTAATGGTTCGGGTCGGTCACTTCGGTTTAAACTACAATCATTTAGGGGCTGTTTGATTGTGCTGACTAAGTAAGATCTGACTGAGTAAGAAGCTGACCCAGTAAGAAGTTCTGACTGGGTCAGATCTTACTGAAAGTT
>BJCN01125194.1:0-10807 GCA_018326445.1 Flaveria brownii
CATGGTCAATGTATGAAATCTTTTTATAATGTGTGACTTCTAAGAAAATTGGTCAACAAAGAAAATAGGGTTTTATTAGCTTACTAGACTCATACCCTATGTTTGTATCACAACAATATTTAAGTCACCTGCAATAACATATGTTTCACCCACGATACCATTTGACTCATTCATATTAGCATTACTATGATCCACATTAACATTAGATTCAACAAGATTAACATTTGACTTCTTCCTTTTTCCAAGATCATCACCCACATTAGCATTAGACTCCTCCCTCGTTCCATGAGCATCACCAATTGCTTCTTCATTATCAACTATATTACTTTTCGTTTATTCATTATGTCATTCTACAAACAACTCCTTTGAAGGTTTGATCGCTTTCCTAATCAAAAGAGTCCCCTTTCGCCTTTTATTCGTGAGAGACATGACAGTATGGTATGCAGCATCCTTTAATTCTTCAATCACAACTTTAGAAAATTAACGAGAAGTAAAGTTGGTGTTCAACTTAGTTTCAACATGTTCAATATTAAGCTTAATCAGCTTGTGATCTTTTACATATTTGACCAAATCATTTCCCATTTATATAAGAAAAGGTTCATCCAATCTTTTAAAAAACCTTATTACTTTTTTATACTATGTTACTTTTATAAAAAAAACATCATAAAACTCATTGCATTTTTCTCTTTAATTCCGTTATAGTCTCGACATAATTTTTCCCGACTTTAGTTGTTACATTAGAGTAAGGAACACTTACATTGGTGTAACAACCAGTTGCATTGTTGTAACAAATAATTACATTGATGTATTGAATGTTAAAACCTTCGTTATTGGAACAAAAATTATAAAAAAATTATTATCAACTCTATCTCCATTGCCGTAAAAGATATCTAAAAGGGATTGCATTGAACGAATTAGTAAATACACAAATAAAACAAATCGGCATTCATGGAACCCACTACATTAATATTTTAAAAGTTACAATTATATATACACCAACAAATATGATTTTAGAGGTAATTAAAGAATCTTATACAATGCAACAAGTATTGACATAACACGATATAATATTAATATAACAAAGGGTATTACATCGATCTAAGAATTATTTACAATGATGTAAGAAGCGTGTTACATCGATGCAAGAATCCGATACAGTTTAAATGGTCTTCCACTTTGACATAATGATGAGCCACATGTTCAAATCATCGCCTTTGTCTACTTTAATCCAACTAGGAAACAAAAAAAGTATTAAGAACACTTTTCTAGAATAACATGCTTAATATGGTGGTTGTTTAAGCTAATTTTAGACATAAACAGAACACCCCGTTAACAAGCTGTGAAAGTTAAAGAAAACATAACCCTTTAACTTGAATCAATTTAAGCCAATTTAAGACATACATATAAGGAATATTTATGATTGGACTTTAAGATTTTAGGTTTCGAAGCTCCGGTAGAAGGTTGATGTGTAGAAGAAGATGAAAGTGTATGCCGACTGATGAAGGTGAGTGATGGGAGGTAGTGGTGTTTGTGACGATGGTGACTGGTTGATGGTGGCATTGTGACAGTGTGTGGTGACTGATAAATGTGAGTAGTGTGTATGGTCGAAAAGGAATATAACACAACGACCCTCAGTGGCTAGGGTTTTGTTTATGAAGAAGGTGCAACGTCAGGTGGTGAAAAAGGTGTGATAAAAATGGTGAAGAAGGTGAACCGATCTACAATAACCTAACATGGATCTTGATATGTAAAAAGAAAAACGATGTAGATCTTGATAAGAGAGAAAGGGAGATAGAGTGAGGTATTTTAATTTGGTGGTTGAGTGTTAAAAAATGAGAGCAAAGAAATGATGGTTATAAGTTTAAGACTTACAGGGTGGCAAAATCACCATTTTCTCCTTGTGGTTCTTATGCAACATTTTTTCTTATTAATTTAGCTGTATTAATAACAGTCGTCGGATCACCCTACTAAAAACACAACACTCAATAGGATTGAGTTAGTGAGTTAACGCAATGATAGTGTTTTAAAACAAAGATGCACTTTATGTACACATAACATAAAGGATAATGAAAAAACTAAATTTACTTATGAGTCTCACAACCCCACCTAAACAAAAATTTCAAATAAGCTTGTACTGTAAAAAGAGGTCTCTTGTAGTGTTACTATAACCTCATCACCTAGAGGCGGGTCTAAGAAAAAGCAATGCAAGAAGGTGACTCATCTGGTCCAGATTCATCTAAAGGGTGATGTAAGCTCATCTTTCTTCTTCTAATGCGTGTGAGTTGCAACAATAAGAAACTTGTTAGAGAGCTCTGAGGCTTAAGCTTCGAGGGCATTCTAATGCTCCAGTCAGTTTAAGTTCAGTATGTATTAAACATAAACATAAATGTATAAGGTTATAGATCATGAGTATGAGTTGAGAGGTTGAGTTAAAGAGTTCAGGAGGTTTAGAGTGAGAGAGTGGTTCCATGGGTGCCTTTTACCTGGTGTGCAATATGGTATTTATAGGATTTGTAGAAGTGAGTCTCTAAATTGAGAACATATTTTAAATGGTATTTATAGGATTTGTAGAAGTGAGTCTTTAAATTGAGAATATATTTTAAGTAGTCTATAGTCAATAATTCAAGTTGAACTCACTTGATCAGAGAGTTATAATCTTATTTGGTGCAAAGGATTCCTACATGGTGATAATGTATATTGTCCATATAATTGGCTTTGTCATTTGTTATCATTAGCTTCTTTTTTATGGTAATGTCATTTTTTTCCTTTGTTATTTCGTCTAAAGGATCTTAGTGTTGACCCGTACTTCCCCTATCATATGTGTATGTACGGCTTGTGAGAGGGGGGGTACTCGTATGTCGGTCATGATTAAGAGCTTCCTTTATCTTTCTACTTGTGGTTAGCTTATGCTGTATTACGTGCTCTTACTTGTAGTTACAATACATTTATATGCTTCCTTATGTGAGTTTTGACTAGTATTTGCACGTGTGAGCCGCAGCTGGGGAATCACCCACGAGAGCAATGCTTGTGGGTCACCATTATTGCGTCTCTTTAGTTTATAGGGTTTGGGTTAACACCTGGCATAATGTTGTATTTAGGGTGGTACCCCTGTCATGGTATGTTAGTTTATGAGTGAGTTGTTATTGGCTTTGACTAAGATCGATAATGTTATTTAATCTTGAGTCACGGCCGAGGGGGTTGCTCATGCGACCCACAACTAGGTGCTCGCTTAGCATCGGGGGGAAGGGGGTTGCTCTATCATGTCTCCCTGGTTTAACGTCATGGTTTTGCCATAATGCTGGATTAAATTATTATTCTTTTGTTTCATTTGTGATACTGGAGAATTTTTTATTAGTGATTTTAAATCCGTGTCAAATGAGGTTTTTTGTCTACAATCTAAGTATAAATTCCCATTAAAGATACAACTGAATGATATAGCCTTTAAGCTTTGAGTTCTTTTTCCATAATTAACCAACAATGGTTAAATGATATTATGTTAAATCTTTAAGGTCTTTTTAACCTGATTATAAAACCATGGCCGATGATATTAGGCTTTGAGACGTTCCAACCTATCTTTCTTATTAAGGTTTGATGACTTGGAGATGAGATCTTAAGGTTTATCTAATCGAAGTTGGATGAGTTGGAGTCATTCCAGCTAAATCAAGATGACTTAAGGTGATGCCAGTCAAAACTGGGTGACTTAAGGTCATTCTGGTCAAAGATAGATGACTCAAATACTTACATGGTTGAGATCTTTATCCAGAAGTTGTTAGACAAGTGATTTGGCATTCAAATATATGACTATGACTGCTTACTACAACCTCTTGGTTATTTGTGATCCAAATATTTTTAGGTTTGATCTTTTTAGGTTTGATCTTTAACTAGATTACCATGACTACTTGCTATGGCCTTATGATTATCATCACTTGAATAAGTGATACGATATGGACGTTCATTCGTAGCCATCATAGAACATCCAAGTAAACCATAGGTGTATTACGAGTGCCCAAACCTAGTAGGTGTATTCTAAAGTTTGCAACCTAAATAGGTATATTACGAGGCTCACAACCTAAATGAGTATATTATAAGATTCATTGAATGAGTATACTCCGAGGTTCCCAACCTAAGTGAGCGTGTTATGATGCTCACGACCTGAATGAGTGTATTATAAGTCTCATAGCCTGACGAGTGCATCATGAGGCTCATAGCTTGAATGGGTGTATTCTGAGACTCCTATCCTGATGAGTGTAGTCCGAGGCTCCACCCTGAATGAGAATATGTAATGATTATAATGCATCGTGCTATGTAAGCGCCCCATTTTAATGATGCCAATTCATGCTAGGAGTATTAAACTTAAGAAGTGAAATATAAGTAACTATTTAAATACACGTAAATGAGTGTTAGTATGTGTTGTTTATCAACCGATTGAACGATCAGTGACGCCTAAGGAAACACCTTTTTGTTACATATAATAACTAGAGACAATTTTTTATATATGTTTGTGGCTTAGTCTGAAGCTGTACAATAGTAACCATTAAGTTATCAATGATTTTTAAAGAATGATATATACCTGTTGAAGTTTATCAAGTCACCGAAGCTAAACATTTCGTTGATTTTCGTGTCCTAAAACGTAGTATTGTGTAACCTGTTTGTTAAGAGGTTTGTGTTTAAAAAAATAACATAATTAATTATCGTGTTGTGTCGTGTCTACACTCAGATTATTATGTCTTATCATGTCGTATCTAACATGTTATACTAGCTATACTTGTTTGTGAACGTCCCCTTACCTATTGCCCTTATAATTATTTATTCTAACAAATCGAAATGTCTAGAAGACACAAGTCTTTTTTTTACAGTGTCTATCTAGTCTCCGCCTAAGATTTGGACACGTCTCGTTATTAGAATGAAAGTACACTATCTAAGGATACATTAAATGTAATGATTATTTATATAATTTTCAATTTATAAAATAGATTGTTTGATTAATTAAAAACATGTTTCTTTATATTTAAATATATATTTTTAAAAGGAAAATATGAAATATGAAGTTTTTAATACAAAAACTTTTTAAAAATGACATTGACTAAAAATTTTTTTTCCATAAAAATTTAGAGCGTTTAAAAAATAAAATTTTGAAACAAAAGTTTTTTAAAGACGAAAATCTGAAACAATGTGGTTATTGTGTTTATTATCTAAAGTTAATTATGCATAATTTCAATCATATTTTATCTAAAATGATATTTTATAATTTTTAAATATTATTAAATAATTATTAATTTAATATTTTTATTTAACTACGAATTTTTAAATTAGTTAATAAAATATAAATCATAATCTTAAAAAACATAAAAAAAAGAAAGGAATTTACAACGTGAGGGGGAAGTTTCGTTAGGGTATGAACACAAATAAAACACATAATTTCAAATTTGTTCGAAGACGACTACGTAAATTACCAAAACACCCACCCCTACGATACATATACCTTCATCTTCTGCAGATTCTAGGGTTCTGAACTCCCATAGCCGAATCCCATCAACCCTCATCCACCCTCAATTATTCACCACAAAAGTGTTCACATTCTCCACACAATCACCACAATCAACTACCAACAATGCATCATCTCAATTCATAACTCTTTCTTCAATTCGCACTTCAAACCCTAGAAAAATCTCACGATGCAGATATCAAATTCAGACGAAACAGTGGTTGTTCCAACTAATACTCAAGATTGCACCACTACGGCGACGGAGAACATCGAAGAAGAGTTGGAGGAGAACTCAAACGTTGAATCCGCAATCGACGCTTCTGGGAAGACCTTGGATCTGCAGGTTTTGGATGATGTTAGGGGTAGTGATGGTGGTAATGGGGCAATTGAGGGCTTGTATGTGTATAAGAATACGTTTAATTTGATTCCTCGGTCGGTTGGGGGTTTGGGGAAGTTGAAAACCCTTAAGTTCTTTGGGAATGATGTTAATTTGTTTCCGTCGGAGTTTGGGAACTTGGTGAATCTTGAGAGGTTGCAAGTGAAGATATCGTTACCGGGGTTGACCGGATTGCCTCTGCAGAAGTTGAAGGCTTTGAAGGAGTTGGAGCTTAGTAAGGCGCCTCCTAGGCCTTCGGCATTCCCATTGTTGGCTGATATCATGGGGCTTGTGCGCTTGACGAAGCTATCTGTGTGTCACTTTTCTATCAGGTGAATGTAATTATATCCCCTTGTTGTTTTGCTATAAATCTGTCACATTTAAGTTTAAAGATGCTTGATAATGAATTACAGGAATGTTTTGTCTGCTTATAACTTAATGACTTTAGCATGTAGAGGAGAAGACTAGGAATGTAGCTTTGTTTCTGAAACTTACAACTATGTACTTATTTTGACTAATATTGTCCTTGTTCACTACCCTAAGTTGCTTTATTCTTCCACTTTACAATGATTGTGTTCAGTTATTTTTGTTGTGTTGAATAGGAAATATTATTCTATAAGGTCAACACTTTTTTTATAACTACTGACTTATTCCTGAATATTTGGCTGTGAACCTAGTCCAGAATTCTAATGTGAACCAAAAGACTTATCTCTGGATGTTGCGAGTGGAAATCCTAATTTTAATTGTAAGGAAGCGTAGTTATTTAGTTTGCTTATCTTGTGGTTTCATAGTAGTCTCATGGTCATGCAAGCCTTGATCAATTAGGCGTGCCTATATGATTGCGTCATGAGGTGACGGTAGGCAACAACCTGCAGGACTGTTTTTTAGTTTAGAAAAAATGTCCAATCTTAAAATATAAAATGAGGGTTGCTTCTGGGATAAAGGTAAATAACTTAGGAGTGCCTCCTCTTTTTAAGACACAAATTAATGGGACCTAAAAAGTAAGATCATATCTGTTTTTGACTGGGGCTGACATTGGTGATAATGGAACTTTAAATGGAAGGGTTTAGTTACTTTGATACTTCTTTTGTGTTGTAAGTGTTGCATAGATGTATGTGCTTGATTCATGTATTCTGAACACTTCCACTCATGTTTCCTTAGCCTGCATCTTCTTCTTTAGGTCTTTACAACAACAGTGTATTAGGGACTTGAGATTGGTTTAGATTTTATAGTTTATGTTGAGCAACATAGTCTATATGGATAACATGCTTATGTTAATAGCACCTACTTAATGGGTGACATGAGAAAGTGGATAATTCTATTGTTTTTGAGCTTAAGGTTAGGAGATATGCGGATCACATGAATATATGCAAACCACGATGGATGAAACTGCAAACTTGGTTTTTAAAAGGGCAATGCGCTTCGAGGCGTTTAGGTCATGAAAGCCGAGTGCAAAGAGAGCTTCACGTAGAGCCGTTACTCTATGTACAACCAAGACTGCATCTCTCTCTGTCAACCTCTTCTATCAAGTAAACCACTCATATTCTCTTCACCCTTTTCATCCTTTTTACATATCAGCCTCTTCCAAACCCTCGTTTTGACCAAAATTGGCCCACATTTATATGAAGCGTCGCCGTAGGCCCTAAGGTGTTTTTCTGATTGCCTCGCTCACACTAATTAGAAGTTTGAAACCAAGGCTGCAAATTGGCTTGAGTTTCCAGGACAGTAGTATCTCATTATAATTGAGGTGGTACTGACTATGTTTAAACTTGTAACGATATTCCAGTATTCCTTTGTATGTTTCCTTATGATGCTAAAAAAGTTGTTAGTTGCTTTAATTGTTTGTTAAAGATAATAAAAGATTAACAGTATTATTAATTGAAAGCAACTAATGAAATTTTTGTTTAATATATGCAGATATTTGCCTTCAGAAATTGGATGTCTTACTTGTTTGGAGTACCTAGACCTCTCACACAATAAAATGAAAAATTTACCAGCAGAAATTACTAATTTGAGTGCATTGATAACATTTAAAGTCGCTAACAATAAGTTGGTCAGAGTACCTTCAAACATGTCATCTCTTCAAAGATTAGAACACCTGGACCTTTCAAACAACAGACTGACATCTTTGGAGTCTCTTGAACTTGACTTGATGCATAACCTTCAGAGACTAAATCTTCAGGTACATATAATCAACTTAATCCAGCTTCAAGTTATCTTATCTTGAAACCTGTTATAGTTGAAGCTATTAAAAGCAATGAATGTATGAAATTTTTATTTGATGAATGCTATATGCTTTTATGTATACAAAATATTGCACCTGAAGAACAACGATAATTTGTTTTTGTATACGACTTGTTTCTAGGCCAACAATAAATGCTTTATGTGACTTGATATTGTCTGAGGTAATGTATTTTATAATTGTAGCAGTAGATACTTTATTCTGGTGTTTGACATTTTGTATAGGTTTGCAGGGGCATGCTTCAGTCTTGGTGTTTATCATGACAACTCTAGTGTTGTCCCTAGGAGTAACATGTTCCAACTTTTACTATGGTTTATAGGATATGTTTTGATATAAGGGTTTATTATAAAAACTCTCTTTTACATTAGTGCAAAGCTGTTATGACCTGTGAGTTGCTCCTTATAGTCTAAGCTGTGTAGAAACTAAGCTTGCTTTGTTCGGAATATTGTATGGATGTGATATGGGAATGGAATGAAATCATGATTATCACCAAGGACATAAATGAGATTTTTAATCTTTCCAATATTGTTTTTGATGTATTGGGTTCAACACATCAGCAAGGATTTTCCTTTTGAGGATGACTTAATTTGTTTCTTCATCAGGTTTATGTTTATGAATCTTGTTTATTTCATTATTTGTATATTATCCTAGGGTGACTTATCCTGTTATTATGTCCTCTGCTTTAGTACAACAAGCTTTCAAATTTTTCTCAAATACCACATTGGATAAGCTGTGATCTAGAGGGGAATGATGAGGACATGACCAATGAAGAGATGGATGTACTTGAAAGTACTATCACAGATCTTCCTGATGATACTATAATTGGTAAGCACCGTCATTCTCTTTCTTCTTGTCAGCACTTTAAGTAGAATACCTTTTTATATAAATGGTTTTTAATGTGAAATTTACATTAATGATCAACTGTGAACCAGACACTGCTGATTCCTTATCTCTTTATAAAACCGGATCATCATCAAATAGAAGTATCCCAGCAGCAAAACACAGAAAAGGGCATCGTGTTTTGCATCGGAGAGCTCGCCAAAAGCGTTTAAACTGCAGCAGGAATGGGAAAGGTGACAAATCTGCTCGTGTTTCAACTCAAAATGCAACCAAAAGTCGTGAATCTGGCAAAACTGCCATTTCATCAGAATCTCTTCCAGAAGATTTTTCAGGTGACAAAGGACTTGTTGTAGATGATGATAGTTCGGAACATGTTGATGAAAATCGTGCCGAGGGTAAAGAGGTAGAAGTTAATTGTACTGAAAATGATGATGCATTGGGATCTTCTTCAAAGGCTAGTCAGGCGTTGGATAATTTTTGTAGTAATACACAGTCAAAAAGGCATTCTGATAAGGATCTTAATCCTAAACCCAGCAAGTCAAGGAGACCAATTGACACACATTTAGATATGTCTTCTAAATATAGTACAATGTCCTTTTGTAGCATTGAGGACCATCTACCAGATGGATTTTATGACGCGGGGCGAGATCGTCCTTTTTTGCCTCTTACTGATTATGACAAAAACTTGCATCGTGGTTCACGTGAAGTTATTCTCTTGGATAGGTATTTTATTGATCTCGATATCTGTTATACACGAAATAAGTGTTTCACATGAACAAATATCATTGTAAGACTGATGATGCTTTAATTTATTCAGGGAAAGGGATGAAGCATTGGATGCTGTAACACTATGTGCTAAAGCATTGTTGGTTCATTTAAATCAAATCCATGGGACTACTGAACTTGATAAGTTGCAGATGGCTTCTTTGCTTGCTCTGTTTGTGTCGAATCATTTTGGAGGGACCGACAAAAGTGGATTGGTTGATAGGGCACGAAAGTCTATATCTGGATCAAATTATAACAAGCCTTTTGTCTGCACTTGCCCGACTGGGAATCACAGCAACATTATAAAATCTTCAAAACAGAGTATAAACACTGTAGAGGATACTGTTCTTCTTGGCCTTTGTGAAAAATCTATTAAGTTGGTAAAATCAAGGAGAAAATCTATTGTCGTCCCTATTGGGACTCTACAATTTGGTGTTTGTAGACATAGAGCATTGCTCATGAAGGTAACCAAATTTACTATACTTATGTCTCATTTACTTTGGGTTCATATCTATGGTTTATTTCATTCCTTTTACTTTGTACTGATGAATACTTGTTTTGGTTTCTCATTTATTTGAAATTTAGTACCTTTGTGACCGAGTGGAGCCTCGGGTACCATGTGAACTTGTGAGGGGGTATTTAGATTTTGCACCTCATGCCTGGAACGTAATTGTAGTTAAGAGGGGTAATTCAGAGGTTCGAATGATAGTGGATGCATGTCGACCTCATGATATAAGGGAAGAGACTGACCCAGAATATTGTTACAGGTATGTCTTATATGCTATTATAAGATCGCATGAGTGTGTGTATATATACATAGCAGAATACGTGTTCATTATAATGGGTATCTAAACTCTCCAATTAAATCTTGTGTAAGTAGCAAATGTAAAACACTTTATTACATATAAACGTTATTACATATAAACGTTATTACATATTTACATGACTATAATTACATCTATCTCGTGTTTTTCTTATCTGCTTCTTTAACATTCTTTAACTATAATTATATTTCTAGGTTTAAATTGTCTGGATTGGTTAGGAATACCGACCTATAGGGAGAGTCATCCCTCTTTCGTGTGCCTCTGTTTGTTGGGTT
>BJCN01125235.1:0-17634 GCA_018326445.1 Flaveria brownii
CAGAAAAGAAATAATGTAACACTAAGTGGTATATGAGAGCATGAAATACAAGGTTTGGTCCGTAGAATTGATATTGGTACTCGTTTAATTCAAAACTATCTAGGAACACCATCAACCTACAGCATACAAAAACTCATCGAATGCCTTATGTTGTCATTCTATATACCGACTGAAATTCATATCAGGAACCCGAATTGAGCTATACTTTAGAACTTAAATAACTGAATAGTGACTACTAATGTTCTTCAAGAAATACTATTTGAGCAGATGAGAGCAACCAGATACTGTTGCAGAAAGTCATAGAAATCCGTCATGCTCAGAACATCATCTTGTTATCCTTTATTTTGTAGATTTAATTCTTTTCTTTTTTGCATCTTGGGGATATTTGGATACTATCTGTACAAAAGACTACAAATATCTCAACACAGATTAAAAAATTGCCCCTTATCTATTCACCTCACTAATATCAGGAACTTATACTGTACTAGGCAGACACAATCATAACAAGTATGTAGAAACTTCTTAACATACACAATTAGATTAATTTGGAAGATTTTATATGATACATTTATGGTTTCTCTTTATGATGTTTGAAATCTTTAATTTCTAGAGGATGCCGGGATATATCTAGAAAAGTATGAAATCAAGGATGTGTGTTTGTATGTATCAGGAAACAACCACCATTTTGGAGCCAATACTTCACCACTAGGATTGTTAGTAATTACAAAAGGCGTTAAAGCAACAACCAGTCTTTTTTGTATCTTGAGTGGTGTTGACAAACAAGAGAGTTAATGTTAATGCTGACCATCACATACTCTACTTGCACTGTAGATGTCATCCTTCAACAAAAAACTAGTACCAATAGAGGCTTTCTTTGATAATGGGCAAAACAGGCATTAGAAGTACATATAACTTGTTCGTTTGTTTCATTACCTCAAAAAACACAAGACCAGGCTCCATACCCATAACATCTTCTTCCATCACATCACTTGTTTCAAAGTCAAAAGACTCAAATTTCGGTAGTACGTAGTTTGCCTTACTTCCATCAAGCACGGACACTTCTTTACTTTTGTTTCCACGTTTGTGCAACTCTTTATTTTCACCATAAGGATTCAAGGTCACCCAATTCACCGTCCTAAGAATATGAAATTTCTGTCCTCCCTCTTTGGATGGTACTGCCTCAATGCGAGAAAGAGTATAGCAGTCAAACTGATGCTCATTGTTTCTTCCAACCTCTATCGGTTCCATCTGAGCAGTGATAGGCGAGAACACCGCTCCCGCTCCCTTCCATATCCCACTAACACTACTTGCAAATGTGTTCCATAGTGGCATAATCACAGGTTCCTGAAAGACAAAAGCCATATTACATAAGAACAAGTAAGCATATAACAAGTTCTCACTCTTCAGTCTTTGCCTACACAACTAAGCTCCAAGCAATTTAGAGAAAACAAGTTTAATATTGAAGCATAACATATGCTGAAACTAATATGGCATCCTACAACCATCATATGCCAAGTTAGTAAGCTATCATTGGCCACTGAAGGCAACAAAACTTCAAAGTGCACCTACTACATCTACTTCTACAATATTTAGCTTCTGGAAGCAGAAATTCAATCTTTTACACTACAATTCAATCTCCAACCCAAATTTTCAACAAAACGATACTACAAACACAAATTTCACCATCAGAAGAACAAAAAAGAACACGATAGAAGCAATCACACCTGCGTCTGCAAAACATTCTCCGTCTCAATCAACATCGGTCCAGAAACCATGATTCCTTCATCACTCTCACTCGCTCTCCGTCTCTTCACCGTCGAATTCCGCACTTTCGCCCTCCGTCTATCTCCGCTCCTCCGCCGATCTCCTCCGCGTCTGCCATTCGCAGCGTCGTTATCGATGCTCCAAACGTTATCCTTCCCCTTCACCTTCGCCGTCGTCAATCTCGCTTTCTGGCGATTGTTAGGGTTCGTGCTGCTGCACCAAACACGCGAATATGGATGCCGGAGAGTGGTTGAGGTAAACGAAGATGATGAAGATGGTATAAACCCTAGCGATTGTGCATTTGAATTTCTCCAGAATGTTCTTGTAGCGTCCATTAATGGCGATTGCATTCTTCCTCTTCGTTTGTTGAGTTTTGCTGTAAACGGTATAGTCTCTGGATAGTGTTTGATTTGTGCAATCTTTGAAAAATGGACACTAGTTTATGTTGTTTTCATGTTTTGACCACAAAACTTTTATTAACTGATTTTAGCCCCGTACTTTTTATTTGATTGTTCTAACTTCTCTATTGATGAGAGTGAACCTTAGAGCAACTGGTAAGGTTACTATCCGTCGATTGACAGAAATTCCGATTAAGCAATTCCTCTCATCCAGATAAAGGGAGTCACCCGTGATTCGATAGTTTCATTTTCCGCTGACGCAGGCCGATATCCCAACAGTCAAACCACTGTCTTCGTTCCTCGCCCTCCTTCCAATCAAATCTATTCTAAGGTGCCTGGAGGTAAGGGAATCATAAGAGGGATTGATCGACCAAGTTGAACAGATCCATAACCTGGTTCCATCTATCTTGAATGAGGGAATTAAGGCGGGTATAGTCGAATTGGTTGATTATAAGGTGGGTGATAAGCAGTCGTATTCGTGTCAAGCCTACCATCTCTTCTCATGAAAGTCTTTCTTTAAGGTCATATGTTTAAGGCATTGTAACCTCTAACATAAAAATGGATAATAATAGTGTGGGTATTTGATCATGAAACGGCCCATTTTGATTATATCTAGAAACATGAACACACACACACACGTATATATATAACTCTAAACATGTTTCTTCAATCACTAACTGGAAAATAGATATCAAAATTAATATAACTTGCTTGTAGGGATTGAGATGTTTGATAAGGATGATGGTGTCATGATTTTTGTTTTGATACCTTGAATTGATGGAGATTTGTGGAAGAAACTTTATTAGTGTTCTTAAGGGGTATCTGTTGGATTAATGTGACTACCGATGATTATGATAGGTTAATGAGAATTTGTGTATTCTCTCTATCAAAAAGTGGCCGGAAGAAAATCATAATAACCATTTCAAGTAGTTAATATTTATAATATCTTTTATCAAATAAATGTTAGAGGCCATTTATGTCATACAAGTAAAGTCATACAAATGATCGACGTGTCACATAAACAGATTATTTCCAACAATCCAACCCTTCCTCAGACATTATGTAAAATAGGAGTTAAAGTCAAGTACTAGGTACGTCCTTTTAACTTATCTACTTATACTTTCTCCAAGCACACAAATTGAATAATCATGCAAAGAAGTCATTAATCTAGAAACTGAAATAAGGTGACAACGAATATCCCAACTCTTATCATGTTTTTACATTTTAGATTTAGTCAATAGGTTTATAAGAGCCGATCTCGATTTAGGTTTATATCAGTCAATCTCAAATGATTTACAACTGACTAATAAAGTTCTCATTTTTGTATAGTTTAAGAAAGCTTCGGTTGGTCGAGCATCCCCATCGCATTACGAGCACTCTTTCCGAATACCACTATAGGTTTTTAGGAGGTGATCTATTTAAAGGGTTGTTCCTACTATTAGGTTTAGTTTTGAGTGGAATGGGAATCAAGAACCCTATGACATAACATATGTAGACATGTAGTGATTCCAAATGCTCCAACTTTATTCATCCTCCACTACACATTATCTCAAACGCTCTAGAGTATCTTCTGGATATCAACCACCACAACCAATAATTAGGGGAATATATAAAGCTTCAAACTTATCCATCATAAGTATTTATAACTACCCTCACCCTAATTACAGCCGTAAAAGAATAACATCACGTTTGAGTTTCATTTCTATACTATTTTTTTCCAATGAACTTCAGTTTAATATACACTTTAATACTTTCAAGACCCAGGTTTACCAATTAAATCAACAATTTTCGATTTTAGCAATTTAGGTTAAACTAAGTCAAATATCACGAACTTTCACAGATAGGGGCGGAACCAAGTGGGATTGGTCAAAATTACTTGGGGTGTCGTTTTCCTAGGTCCTCGCATGATATGATTAGCTTGAAACAAACAGTCTTCAATAGGGTGCAAACGAGCAAAGTCGAGTCCCAGCTCATATAGGCTCAAGCTTTGCTTGTTTTGACATAAGAGACCTCGAACACGAGCTTGGCTCGTCAAAATTTTTTCACGCCGGGGCTTGGCTCGTTTATTATTTAATTATTATTTTTTAATATTTTTATATTTAATTACATATATATATATATATATATATATATATTTGTAATTATGTAATTTATATATAATATTATACATATTATTTATTTATTTTGTTTATAATTTTATAATTATAAAAATTATTTATATAATATATTTAATAAATTAAGTTAAAATATATAATTAAAAAGCTCGTTTACACTCGCGAGTCGGCTCAAGCTCGATATGTGAAGCTCGGGCTCAGCTCGATAATTTAATGAGCTTTTTTAGGCTCCGGCTCGGTTCGGTCTAAATAAGGATCGGTTCATTTCAAGCTTTTTATCGATCCGATCTCAACTAGCTCGCTAGTGTCTCGACTCGTTTGCATCCCTAGTCTTCAATTTGACATACTCGACTCGTTTGCATCCCTAGTCTTCAATTTGACATACTCGGCTCGTTTTCATCCCTAGTCTTCAATTTGACATACTCAAGTTAGGCTCCATAAATATATGCATCAAAATTAACTAAGGTATTTATATGGAATCAACTTTCCAGATAAAAAGTCCCAACTCACAAGTTAGTACCAAGTTTGGCTAAACCAACCATGTTCTCTCATATCGCGTATGCACTTTAAAGACAACGGTTAATGGTATTTCAACTAGGTCACAATAGACAAAATTACATTCGTTTCAACGGCTTTGCTAATATGCTATCTAGAGTCAAACTATAAGAAATGAAGACCCTAGTTATTCTTGTTAATAGAAACCCTGGTTGGTCGTAGGGTTATGGATCATACGAACCCCCTCTACTTTCACCCATGATCATTTGGTTCTTACTCTATGCTACTCTACACGAAGACTGAATAATTTTTCATTCGTCATATTTCAAATTTGTTAAGGATTTACATCCGAGGTTACGCTAAAATATCTAGTACAATCATACGATCGTGAATGTTGCTAGTTCCGTAACTTCATTAGCAAAAATATGTTATGCTTTTTTTATGTAATATAAGATTTGTAAACAAAAATATACATATATATTTAATTGGTATTCTAATATCCATTATTTTGTTATAGAGATCGACTTAATCACGGGATCATATAAATTTCTCAAAGTTAACAAGTGATCTGGTTCACAATCTCCAAAAGAAAAGATATCATAGTGTTTTGTGTTTCTTTTCACCACCCCTAACCAATTAACCATCAATGTTAGGCCCAACAAGTTTCTTTTATGATCTCCAAAATTTTGTTAACTTTCATATTAACCGGATATCAAGGTCACGTGAAAATGAATCTTGGAAACTAGATCCCATGATATGAACGGGTTCGTTTGCATAAAGGGTCATATGAGTTTCGATCGAAGTTAGAGGTAGCGTCGTTCAAGAAACTTGTGACTCGTGCTCGCTTGAAGCTCACTCGAAATCAGCTCGTTTATAAAGAGTCAAGTCGGCTTGGTTCGGTTTGTAAACGAGCCGAGCCCCAGCCAAGGTCAACTCGACTCGTGGCCCGCTTGTCAACTGGCTTGTTGGTTCGTTCATTAACTCATTAAAATTCAAACTTAAATTATAATTTATGTAAGTTATAAATCAAAATTATGACATATTATATAAAATACATCATACATATATGGTTATTTTGATATTTTATGACGAGAAACTAATTATTAAAGTATAAAAACATGATTATACTTCTTGAAAGAATAATCTTGTATAATTGTTTTCAACAAATCAAGATAAACAAATATAAGAAATATTACACACACACACATATATATATATATGAATATATACACAAAAATAAATTTAAAAAATAAATAATTTGACTCGCGAGCCGGCTCGACTCGGCTAATTTATAAACAAGCCGAAACCAAGCTCGGATTTTGAGCTTGTTAAAATAAACGAGCCAAACCGGCTAGCGCGGTTTTTAAACAAGCCCAGTCCGACACCCTGGCTTAGCTTCGCTCGGCTCGGCTCGTTTACAGACTTAGACTCATATATTTATTCAAGTGAAATGAGAAATGTTCAGATGTTAGTAGTGAGCCATGTAAATTCCCCAATCATCTTATTAGTTATTAAGATCAAATTAGTCATTAGCTGTATTTTCCTTTTAAGACATGAAAACAAATGAACGAATGAACGATAAAACCAGAAACTACATAAACTATTTGAAGATAGGACCGGATTTTGTATATTAGAACTTTTTTTTTCTTTTGACAAGTTTGGGACAGGTCAATTTTGATGTAGTTGCGCTCTTGTTATCCAAAAGTGATTACTCGCACCAAAACCATTTATACTACAATAGATTATATTTAAACTTTTCTACATTAATTATATATATGACATGTCATAATGATATGTATATGATATTTTTAAACGCGATTAAGTTTTTAGAAAGTTCAATTTACCATAGAGCTATTGGTTCTAATTTTTATAAGTTGGCCGAGTTTTGTATGTCAAATTTAAGATTAGGATTTTAGTTTTCATACGACACAAACTTAACAAGTGTGTTTAAACTGCCAAACACAACATAAGGATCCCGACTCTTTGTGGGAAATTGGGAAGCCCAATAATAACTAAGCTGCTAGCGAGAACTAGTTTTACGATCAGACTTGTGCCATGAAATAATAACCCGACTCATTATCATCCATAGTCTCTCCTTAAACATCTTCATTCCATCATGCATCAACCACCCAAATTAAATTAATCTATACCAATATTGTCCTCACAAGTCACAATCCACACATGAGGCCCAAAAGTTTGGCATGTATGCTATAATTATGAGATACATGAAGGAAGATAGAGGTGTGTTTGAATGACATGAAAGAGGGTTTGGGATTTGATCGAGGCCTAAACACGGTTTGTTTTCGAACCATTTCATTATACGATACCTAATTCCATTGTATATCTATTGTTTTTAAAAATTATTATTGTCACTTTCTCGTTATTTATGTGAAGATAATGATGAGGTAATAAGAAAACTCATCGTGACAAAAAATAAAAAATTAGGATTATCCATTTTGGAACATTCAACTATTCAAGCTTAATAATTAATGGTTTTTATTATACACTTTTGAAAAATGTGAATATTTGTCGATTTGAATATATTTTAAAGTAGAACTCCAACGATGGTTTCAATATCATCATAAAAACTATACTCTCTCTTTCTTTTCATGATAAAGTTCTTCAAATTATTTTTAAAATATTAAAGGATCATAATTTAAGGACAGTCTCATTTCATTTTCATCTAAATTTATATTCATTCTCACATGGACATGTTCACGACAGTGTGTTTTAGTTTATTCAAGAAGTCGATAGTTTACATTGATTGTTAAAATTAGTACATTATATGTTGTTTAAAGAAAATCTAGGCCCAAATTTGATTTTTATTCAATTCTGTTTATGAAAGATGGTTATGAGTGAGATTAGGAATCATACTTTATAAATTTTGTAAGCAGGTCGCTAGTGAAAACCAAATTAAAAGTTAGACGTGAGATTATTGTATTATCAACAAAACAAACAAACAAACAAACAAGCCCAGTATATCCCACTCAAGAGCAGGGTCTGGGGAGGGTAGGTGTAGGCGAGTCTTTCCTCTATCTTGTTAGGTAGAGAGACCACTTCCAAAGAGACCCCCGACTCGATAGCAAAAACCATACTGATAGGAAGACAACATACAATAAATCATACCACACATAGCATACAGTATACAAAAAGCCATATCGATAACAATCCATCATACAATAAATCATACAACACATGACCTACAGTATACAATAAATCATACAACACATAGCCTACATATATCCTAGGTGCATGCAGAATCACCGTATTGTATTATCAACATTATTTCAAATTAAGCAAATTGAATTTTTATAATCCACATTATCATTCATTGTCTGATAATAATTCATACCAACAATTTAACTAATGACACTTTCAGTTTTTACTTTCATTACCAATAACAATCCGATAACATAATCATCAAATACTTACACTTTATTTACACACGATTTACTCACAATTGTGATTAAAAAAACGGTATGAAAAAAACATACAAACAAAAATGAGTGAAAATAGACGCAAATCAAATGTGATCTATGATAATATTGCTACTATATTACAATTGGTAAGATACTAATCAAGTTAATAGTATGCATCATTATATACACTATTAATTACTAGTTTTGTTATGCTTAATGGGTTATACAATATGCTAAATGGGTTGTATTCATTTTTGTTTTTCTTAAACCTTAAGTTTTTTATTATTTTTTACATTTTTAATAAATTACACATAACATTTTTTACTTTCAACTTTGGTCTCATATACATTTATATTCTAATAACGTTTCGTTTTACATCATGGTTTGAATTTTGCAAGTTAATTCACCGTAGAGTGCATCTGTGGTTTAATGTTTTTACCCTTATTTTTTATTTTTTAACGGTTCTATCGCAACGCGCTGGTTTTAGATTAAATTATTTATTGTGTTACGTGTTCTAAGTTCCGTCTATGTGGTTTAATGTTTTTACGCACACTTTTGTTCAGTTTTATTTTTTTCGTTTTTTATTCGTTTTTTAAAATACGACTTTTTTTTAGTGTTGGTGTTCATCGACGGTTATGTGTTATTAGTGCTAATTGATACAGTTTTACATCATTTAATGCAACACATGAGACTTAATACTAGTTACAGCTAATAGATAATAAATAAAAATTTTAAAAATCAATTCAATTTTCTTCACTTAAAAAAATATAAATCTAAAATTGCAATCCCGTGTTTTTCCCACTCACAACCCACGTAATATATACACGCATATAGATATATAGCAAATAAAATAAAATAATTCTTCCTTGATACATCATTCATACATATATTCACACACTCATTACACTCACTGATGCACAATACATATCGTATAATTTCACATCTTTCTAAAATCCTACGGATTTCATCAACAAGTTTCTCTCAAGCATCAACGCCACCGTTCGTTCTTCAGTGTTCTTGATGTTTAATCTCTTTAATCACTGAAGTAGTGATTCGGATTCAGTTATTTTATTCAATTTTGAGGTTAGTTATGGCGGAATGACGGTGAGCTAGTGCGTTTTTAGCTGTTTGTGATGGACGATAGAGGAAGCGGTGGTGGTGCGTCGTTTGTGGCGGTTAGGAGGGTTTCTCAAGGGCTTGATAGAAGCAACACTTGTCATACGAGTTCAGGTATGTTGTTTTAGTTGTAAAAATCAACGTTTTGATTGAATGTTAGGTGATTAGATGATTACTTGCATTGATTTCCTTTTGAGGTTGCTTATGTTTCCATCAGTTTTGTTTCCCTTTTTTTAGTTTTTTTTTTTAATTTAGGGGTAGAAGAAGTTAGTTTTACCAGGGCTCTCCAATTTTGAATTTTGCACAAATAACTGTGAATCTAAAATGTTAAATTCCATTTCTTTTTTCATAAAAACATTGGGTATAACCTTCAATAGGTGGTGCAGTTGTATGCTCCTTGAGTTTTCCTGTAATGGGTTCTCATGGTTACTGAAACAGAAAGGAAAAAAAAAAGAATAAGTAATAATAAAGAATTGAAGTATGGATCTGTTCTTTGATGCTCAAAGTTGTGTATTGTTTAAGTTGTTCATTGTAGATGTTTGATTTTGTCCTGGAGACAGAGTGTAACTATACATATATGGCTTGGTAGACCTTTTTCCTTTATGAGTTGCTGAGTAGTGTCGGCCTACATAATAATATCAAGCACATTGATGTATCTGACTTCTGAGTCAGTGAGTCCTTGACCTGCTCTTAAGGTCATCTAATAAATATTGTTAACCTAGACTGCAAATGCATTCATGGTTATTAATTGGGTGGTGCTTTTGGCTCATGGATAGTTGGACTTTAAAAGGGTTGTTGTAAGTTGTAATTGTAACCACGTTTGTTAAAAATGTTGACATTTAGCTGTCCTATCTTGGAGCTTATATATGTTTTTTCTGTTTGTTAGTTTCTTTTAATCTTCTTATTTTTTAAAGCCTGTAAAGTTTAAAGGAATTAGGAACTCATTTGTGCATTATATCTCTTAAAATTACAGCTGAGATTGTGGCAGGATCAGCAGCATGGCTTGGCAGAGGCCTTTCATGCGTTTGTGCTCAGGGAACAGAAGAAGATTCTCGCCCGTCATTTGAGTTGACACCTGCACAGGTCATGTTTTTAGACTAATTTACAACATAAGCGCATCTGAATTTTTGGTAACTTTTATACCGTTGAAGGCTATTTCTATTTCTTGGTAATATGCACAGAGACAGTAGGCATTTGGGCTTTAATTATCATAAAAATTTGTTTGGCCTGTGCATGGTTTTAATATATAATGTTCTCAACTATATTTTCACTCTGGTACTACATTTTTTTTAAAATATAACAGGAGGATTGCTTAATAAAGCTGCAAAGCAGACTAGACATTGCCTATGATAGTTCAATTCCAGAACATCGAGTAGGTGTATTTAAGTTATCTGCTGATACTTATATAAGGTTTGAGGAGAATAAACACACATTATATTTTTTAATTGTTAATTTAGGAATCGTTGATAGCATTGTGGAAAGCTGCCTTTCCTGAAGAAGAGCTCAATGGTCTAATTTCTGAGCAGTGGAAGGAAATGGGCTGGCAAGGAAAAGATCCTTCCACTGATTTTCGGTTCGAATTTTTTTATATTCCAATATAATTTACCATTAATCTTTATGTATTCTAAATTTTTAATCACCTGGAGTTCCATTATAGGGGTGGTGGATTTATCTCATTGGAGAACTTATTGTATTTTGCGAGGAATTTTCCAGTATGTCCTTTATTTCTAATTTTAAATACATAAAAAAACAGCTTTTAATTTATACTTCAGTGTTAAATTTGTTTATCTTACGCAGAAATCCTTTCAAGATCTTCTTAGAAAGCAGGAAGGCAACAGGTCCATGTGGGAATATCCTTTTGCTGTAGCTGGTGTTAATATTACATTCATGCTTATTCAAATGCTGGACCTTGAAGCAGGTTTGATAAATGTATTGGTTAAAACGCAAGAAATTACAATTTTTTTTTCGTAATAAAATGACAAGCACAATGGTTGAAATCTGATTCATGCATTTCTTTATGGTATTTAAGTCTTATTTCTGGTTCTCAACCCTATAGATGAACTTCTTTATTTAAATGTTTGGGAACTACTTCTCAGTAAAGTCTGAACGCTAATTCATACAATAGCTTCTGAAAACAATTCTTGAAGAGATGTGTTCATGATTTTGATTCTTTTGGGATAATGGTATTTTCTTGGTGCAGTAAAACCACGGACCTTGGTTGGAGCAACCTTCTTAAAATTTCTTGCAGGTAAATACAGTGCCATACATTTTAACTGTCTTATATGTCATTATAAAAACTATATATTAAAACAATGATACTATGATTTATTTCAAAAAAATGATTTATGACATTTTCTACATTTCAAACACCCTTTGGACTTCTTTCAACCCATGTGTCCCATTTCTGTTTGAGCTAAATTTTTCCAAGTTTACCCATTTGACCTGATGGAGAATGGTTAACCCAAATCTATATTTACCCATTGACAAGTCGAAATTGTCTTCTCTAAACATTAGGAATAAAATTAGTTTTGGGGCATCTGATCATGCGGCGGTTAGGGAGTTTTTATTATTAGTTACTTTGTTGCACATTGCTTATTGCTATGCATGAAGTTGACTGATTATTACTTCTGTTATATGTTTATTATGTGCTTCCTTATTTACTATGCAGATGACGAGTCAGCATTTAATCTCCTGTATTGTATCGCATTCGCGTTAATGGATCATCAGTGGCTTGCCATACATGCGTCTTACATGGATTTCAATGTATGTACTCTCTTTCCAATACAAGATCATATTACTTGAATTGATCCGGCATATTGGCGTATAAGTTAACCTCTTTAGATTATTTATAGGTTCTTTACGTTTGTGGATAGCAATGCGTAACAATGTAACATGAATATAATAAAGCATTACAACTTAACACTTTATGCATTAACTATTTATATTAATATTATCAACTATGCTTATGCAGGCTGTGATGAAATTAACAAGACATCAGCTGGAAAAAGAACTTTTGGAAGAAAACATAACGCGACTCGAAGAGTTACCCTCCTATGCATACTTGCTAGGTAACAGTTAGTTTGTCTGGTTCAAGAATTACAGTTGCAAGGTGCAAAATATTTGCATGGTCCATGATCATAGTGACACTAGAAAGTAGACAGTGTCACAATGTCACAATCGGTCGATGTTTAGCGTATAATAATATCACATCCATATGGTGCATGATATCGCATCAACGTTTTACTACCAATTGTATGATTCGAGTCCTAGGAGGTTTTTGGGTTTTCTTGCTAGTTCCTAATATTGTGAAAATGTGACAAAAGATCTGTATGAATCATTTACTTTATGAATGTAAAAATGATGAACTGTAATAGAACCATAAAGAATTGTATCATTATGTATCAGTCTTATTTTCCTAAAACTTGACATGTGAATGCCTGTGTTATTGAATGGTCAAAATTGGCATGTTGGGTAAGGGTCAAATTAGGGTCGGGTCCAGTTGTGTTATCCTGCAAAGCTTTTTGTCTATTTGTTGAATAATATAACTATTTAATGTGTTAAATATAATTACAACAGCTATCTAATTGATGTTTAATACATATGCAACCCAATCTACAACCTGTGGTTGCTTGTTGTTTTCAGTTTAATGGGTACATCCGCGTAATACAATGGATACATCTGCATTAGGGCTGTTCACGAGCCGAGCCGAACTGAGCGGACTTTTGCTCGTGCTTGGCTCGTTTCCAAACCGAACCGATCCGATCGACTCGTTTACAACCGAATGGAAAATTGAACGAACATTTTTCGAGCGTTAAATTTTCGAGCGAGCGTCGAGCGACCGCAAACGAGCGGCGAACAATTTATACAAGCCAATTATCTTGTGTGTTATACAATTTATATTATAGCGAATAAGGTTTAATAACTTAAAAATCAGCCACAGTTCATTAGATAATATTTTCATCCAACAATACTTTGTGGTTGCCGATTAATCTAGGGCTGTAGCTGAAAAGCGGAAAGCGTATTAAAGATAATGATAACGGTGAGAGCGGGAGATGATCGAAAACATATCTTTTAACGGTTTAGGATTTTACTTTTATGTTTAATGTATAGATCTTTATTAGATTGATCGATCAAGTATGCATAAATATAATTATATATTTGTATATAATGGATCAAATCTACTAGAGTGCTACGTATAAACTATATATACATATTAATTCGATCCGAACCGAACCGAGCTGACCTTTGCTCGTGCTTGGCTCGTTTACAAACCGATCAGAGCCGATCGGCTCGTTTACAACCGAACAAAAATTCGAACGAGCATTTTTCGAGCAAATTTCGAAGGAACGTCGAGCGATCGTCGAGCGTCAAGCGATTTGAACAGCCCTAATCTGCATAATACGATTTCTTTCATACGATCTGCTTGATTGTATTCTTTGTTATCTTATGTTTTGTTACATTCTTGCTTTCAGTTATGTTATATATTTCGTTTTTAATTCACTTGCACTTTTGTTTGTTTCGTAAAAGCACTTCAATGTAAAAACATTATCAATAATACTTCATGTATACTTAAAACATGGTTTTTTACAGTTTTTCGTTTTACAGAATTCAGAACAAAGGAATGTGTTAAACCTTGATATAAAATTATATGCTTAAAAGATTTGTAAGTTGTAAGATCGCCTTCATTAAACTTGACATATTTTTTAAAATGTACATCTAGTATTCCTTCATGAGCTATCTTGTTGGGTTGATTTCCTTGCTTTTTGAATGCTTAGATGCCGATCCTTTGGATGACTTGTGAATCCCCCCAAAATTGCAGTCCATAACATGTTTTCGTCACGGTCTGTAGCGATGCCATCAACATGTTTACGCGCAGAAATTGTCGCGGTTGTCGTTGCTAACTAAGTTATCGTCCCAAGGACCAAGCATTATGGCTCGTAACTTAGTTTTCTTCATTTTTCCTCTATTATTAATTGTGAAAATAAGATTTTTACGCTAACTGTCAACTCGAACCCAAACAAAGGCTTTGTCTTTTGGACCCAACCAGGGTTTATCACTCCTTCGACCTCGCTACCAAAGGCGTTACCCTCGAACCCCTTTATCTCACAGGATCACTATTTAAAGTTTAGGGTATTACACATTTTAAAATATAAAAAATAATTTCTTATTATTTCATTAATCTAAAAGACCCAGCCCAAAACTTAAAAAGGGCAAAGGTGCAATATGATCTTTTTCAGAAACCAAAAGTATGACTAACATAGATACTTATAAACTGAAAGGGGTATTAAAACCCAAAATCAAAACCTAAAGGACTGACTATGCTGACTCACATTGATCAAAACACACACGCACTTATCTTCGTTGCCACCAAGTTCATCTACTGCAACTCGTAAAACCCTAATTCACCCAACAATTTCTTGAATAATAATGTTACTCCACCCAACAATCTCCCAATCTAAACCACACCCACAATCCATTTCTCTCTCATCATCATCTTCATTCTGTAAATCTCTCAATTTTCCATATGGGTTTCGTATTTCACCCCTCAAAAAGTCCCAATTCGTTCCGTTAATCATCAAGAACCGTCATTCTTCTTCATCATCATCAGCTTCAAAGGGTCGCAGTTATGGGAAAGGAGACTACGATAACAGGCGTGGACCATCGATCAATTGGAAAGCTCTTTACAAGAGGATTTCATTGATGGGTGACCCTGAAAAGGGGGCGATTGAGGTGTTGAATCAGTGGGAGAATGAAGGGAAGAAGGTTACAAAATGGGAGATTAGTAAAGTTGTGAAGGAAATGAGGAAGTATGGTCGTCACAAGCTTGCTCTTGAGGTATGTATGGGTTACAAGTTAGAATTGATTCACTGTTTGCTTTTGTGTGTGTTAAAGTTGTGTTCTTTTTGTTAGTTATGTCATGGGTTTGATGAATTTGCTTGTGATGCTATTTTAATTTGGTTTTCTTGGAGGTGATTAGTGTTATTGGCATGTTTAGAGCACTCTGTAAGCTTGAATCGAATGTAAGTTGGTGTTCATTTGTGTATTGTTGAACATTGAAGTTTGTAGTTTTGTTCTAGTGTACTACCTTATTCTATAAAAGGTCGAGGTATGACTTGTGGTTAAATGAGTTAGTTTTTAAGCTTAAAAATGGATAGAAATGGTATTATTTAAAGCAAGAATAGAAGCATTAAAGCAAGCACATTGAACTGATTAAAAGGGTATTCGAAAGGAATCATCTTTGAGTAGAAAATTCAAGAATTCAGAAACTTCCATTCCAAGGAATACTGACTGAATCATAGACGCACCTTTAGTGGTGATTGATGAAAGCTTAGCACTCGGTAGTCGATAGTTATTGTTGTGGTTTTATCAACATTTATGATAATCCGAAAAGCATGGAAATTTTATGTTACTAAACTATCCTTTGTTTTTGAGAGATTGGATTGATAATCTAGTATTAATTTGTGTTTAATTATGTGTAAAGTTGTTATGGAATTTGTCTTTAAATGGCTTTTTTGGTTTGTAAAGTTGATTCTTTTTTGGGACAGAGAACATGTTCAATACAACAAGGAAAATTTATCAAATTATTAAACTCGTATCTGAAAAATGCATCATAGTACTTGTAGCATGATTACTTTAGCCAAAGGAACTTTAGACATAAGAGTACCAGCCATGACTATTAAAAGCTGGGCAATAACAGTAGAGCTTAAAGAAAAATATTTTGGTGTCATCATGATCAAATAAAAGTAACTTTATTAATTTGTCTCCCTCATGGTCATCATTTATGACATGTACATTTTCTAGTTTTGTACTTTTGTTTTTAAGTAATATGTTCTAAGAAATAGACATATGCATAACATAGTTACATACATTGATACATTATGCATACTGCTCAACATATACGGAATTCAATTTGTTTCTTAATTTCATGGCAGCTTACATTGGATGTGGTTAGGCATGTCAAAATGGGTGGGTAACCTGTCAAAATGAGTGATTACTTTCAGACAAGTTGGGCTTGGGTCGACCCTCGATTCCACAAACACTTTCTTATTAATTGTTTTGAGTTATATAAGTAGTTAATTTGTTAAAAGATAATTGCATAAGCTACATTGTTACTATAATAATCTCAATTACTTTTAATATGGTGATTTATGAGGTTTTATGATTTGAATACATTTTGAGCGACTTTGGACCTATTTTCTTATTTTAGTTTAATCATTTAGCTTCACCAATCTGACCTGTTACTCTGTTAGTGATAAAACATAACCCAAGTTACCTCATTTGTATGTAAATGGGTTAAGATTGCCACATCTAGTGACCTGACATCCCTTGAGACCCTTCATATGATTGAATGTCAAGCATCATCTTATAATTAAATTTAAAATTCTGATTATTATTTGTGGATAACGAACATCATCTTAGGGTTATTGATGTAAATTTTCTTACCTGCAGATCTACAGGTGGATGAATAACAGACCAGAGAGGTTTAGAATATCCTCAAGTGATGCTGCAATTCAACTAGATCTAGTTTCTAAAGCACATGGCATTTCAGCTGCAGAAGATTACTTCAAGACCCTACCCCATAATTTAATGGACAAGCGTGTATATGGGGCCCTCTTAAATGCCTATGTTCGTGCTAGAATGACAGAAAAAGCCGAATCTTTATTGGATGAAATGAAAACTAAAGACTATGCTAGACATGCACTTCCATATAATGTGATGATGACCCTCTACATGAACCTGAAAAATCAAGAAAAAGTGGAATCACTGGTTTCTGAAATGTTTGAAAATAACATTGATTTGGATTTATATTCGTATAATATCTGGATTTCCTCATGCGGGTCTCAAGGATCTGTCGAAAAGATGGAAGAAGCCTTTGAAAAACTTCAACTTGATGGTTCGGTTACTCCAGATTGGACTACTTACAGCACCATGGCTACTTTGTATGCCAAGAATCAAGAATTTGAAAAAGCTGAAGAATGTCTTAGAAAAGTTGAAACCCTAACCACGACTCGCGATCGCATTCCTTATCATTATCTTATAAGTCATTATGGTAGTATTGGGAAGAAAAAAGAAGTTCAAAGAATATGGGAATCTTATAAAACCATTTTTCCATATATACCGAATACGGGTTATCAAGCTGTTATATCTTCATTTATCAGGATGGATGATATTGAAGAAAGCGAGCGTCTTTATGAAGAGTGGTTTTCAATGAAGTCAACTTTTGACCCGAGAATTGGGAACCTTTTACTGGGTTGGTATGTTCGAAAGAATTTTATGGAAAAAGCCGAATCTTTTCTTGAAGGAATGTTGAAAGTTGGAAAACTGAAT
>BJCN01125236.1:0-11185 GCA_018326445.1 Flaveria brownii
GGTACGTAGTTGACTTTCTCTAAGGCAAGGGAGCAGTTGCAAACTTCTCCTTGACCAACCATTTTCCCTCGTTTCTTGTCGCCGGCAAATGCGACGTAACCTCCATTGATTATCCGATAAATGGTCAATAGATCTTTAAGTCCTGTCATATGTCTGGAGCATCCACTATCAACATGCCATACACTATTTACAACTTTAGTGGATGACTCCTACAAGAATAACAAGAAAAGGTTAACCAGGTGAAACAGGAATCCAAGTTTGAACAATTGTGGGTTTAGGAATAATAGATTTCTTACAAAAGATGTTATTAACTAATTGAGTTAACCTATTACCAAAAGAATTTCTATTAACATGTCTATAATGAAGCTGAGGACAGTGTTTAAGTACATGATCCTCTTTACCACATCGAAAATAGCATGGTTTTAATCTAGGTCTGTTATGTAATAAGGTTGGGATTTTATCAACGCATATTTACTCATCACATTCAGATAGTCTAGAATCAACGTCACTGTATGTCTCATACATGTCTATAGATCTACTTTTATTCGAAAAAGATTGATTATTTACAGAGGAAGATGATGAGACGTTATCTGAAATACATGCGGTACTAGTACCACATGTACTTTGCTTTACATAAGGATATAACTCTTTCATTTGACACGGAAATTTTAGCTGGAGAAAAAGATGGAATAGGGTGAGTAAAGAATTTTTCAAAATAGTTAATTTTAATTTTCTCATCACTCTTCATAGTGATATCAGTCACAAGATCAACATAATCAGAAGATGTAGCATCATCACAATCTATAGAATTTAAAGATGAAACAAAAGCGTCACTAGAACATGAAGAAATAAAGTCTTTTATAGAATCACTAGAGACAAAAATAGAATTTAAACTAGGTCTATGATCTAAAACAAAACGTTGAGATTCATATGTATTAAGGCTAGAGCATCCAAGCCCGCTAGTCGGTCCATAATCGTAGTCCTCACGAACATGCCTAGGATTCACACCTTTTAAACCTGCAGACATACTGTTAGTATCTATTTGGATCAAATTATTAGAAGGATGAGGAACAGGCATAGGTGAATAACATTAAGTACTAGGAGGAGGATAAACCTTTGCATTTTCATATCCCAAACCTGTTTTAATCCTAGCCCCCCGTTGAGATTTACATATATCGTCATGTTTCATTCCCGATATAGTCCATTTATCAAGCTTTGACTAAAGCTTGCTTGTTTCAAACTAAGCAAAAGCAACCATTTCAGTCAGATTGTTAACCTCAACATTTCTTTCCAAAACTATTGTTTTTAAGTAATCATTTTATTTTAAAGATTTGTTTAATTTAACAAAATATTTAGACTCGTTTGTTTTAAGCTCTTCATTAATTCATTTCAATTCTTTTTCATTATCAATCAGCAAACGATTAGCTTTATAGACCCCAAATAACCTGATTTTGCAAGCTCATGAATGCATATCTTGAATTACCTCATAGGGAAGTCCCACCACCACTTTTTCAGCCACAAGAGCTTTCTCACATTGACACACCAGAGTACTCAACTTGTTTTCCTCAACAGCGGTAGCAACATCATCCTTATCCTTTTCTAGTTTAGTGATTTGACTTCCTTCCTTCTTAATCTCCTTCATATCACCTTCTTTCATCTTCTCATCCTTCTTCATCTCCTCAGACACTCCAACTTCATCCTTAAATTCCTTAAATGGATCAAAGTCATCCTCACAATTCACCTTCATCACCTCTTTCATAATCTTAGCTACCAGTGCTTGATTAACCTCTTCTCTTGTCTCTTCAACTTCAGCACTCCAGTCAAAGTTGGAAATCAATGCTGTCTCCTTCTTGTGATTTGCTTCGTCTTTACCCTACTTGTAACTAATATTAGGACTCCTGAATTACTAGGTCCAGTGACAATTGGCATAGGACATTCGCGTTTGAAGTGTCCCAACTGTTTGCAATTGAAACATATTAGTTTAGACTTATCAAAACCTAGTTTGGAGTTAGAGCTTTGATCTCCAAAATTCTTTCTACCAGTTCGCTCCATAAATCTTCGGGCTCTTAGTGTTAACATTTCCATTTGCCATTGAATATCAGTCTCTTCAAGATCATCAGGATCCACCTGATACATATCCTCCATCATCATACCTTTTCCTTTCAAATCCCCAGCTACAAGTGCTTCATAACTCTGAACGGACATTCCAAAAAGAGCCATCGTCTCAGATGGAACAGAGGTTTCAACAGTTTCTTTCAAGTTCCTTTGCTCTCTCCCTGTACTACCACAACCTCCAGAGTATTCACCGATGTTCACTCCTCCATGACGAGATGCCTGCATTGGAGAGCTTGTAGTGGAAGACAGTAATGCAGCATTCTGAGTATAACCGGATGTAGGCATCATAGTACAATTAAATTCCCTTCTTTTCAGATCTAAGTCAAAGGACTTCAATTTGTTAAATACATCCATCAGCTTATAATCAGCAAAGTTTCTCTCTTGATTTAGCATTCTCACTTGTAAGCTTCATTGAGGTGGAAGAGAATCTAGGAGCTTATTCAATTGCTCGTGATTTCCCAACTAATCATCGTACTTCTTTAGAGTACTTGATACTGACAAAAATCAATTGGTAATGTCAGTTAGGTCTTCATTTTTATGTCCGACAAATGAATTGAACTCCTTCTGAGCTTGGGCTTTCTTGTCCTTCTTTAGATCTTCATTTTCTTCATAGAATTCACACAAGGCATCATACAAAGATTTTGCGTCTGTATGCTCAGCAAATCGATTATAAATACTAGGTGCAAGACAGAGAATTAATGCTCCAAAATCTTTCTGGTCTCGATCAATCAGCTTCTGATCATTCTTAGTGAATATGGCAGACTCTATGTTTTGAGATATTATACTACCAACAGTAACCATTGGCTTGTGCGGACCAGTGATAATGGATTCCCATTGGTTGTGATCGGTGTAGAAGAAGAAGGCCTTGAGACATCTCTTCCAGTCTTCAAAGTTATCCCCGTTTATGAGTCTTGGAGGTCTATTGGGAGCAACACTCTCGAAATCAGCAACAGTGAGAGAAGTCATCTTTGACATGCTAATTTCGCGGAAGAAAAAGGTAATTTCGCAGAATTAGTTTCGCAGAAACTAGTTTCGCTGGGAAGTGGTAATTTCGCTCGCAACTTCGATAGCAATTTCGCTAGCCGGAAGCGGTCAAATGCTTAGTTTTGCTGAGAGTTTCGCAGGAAATAAGCTTGAACTTTCGTTCGGGTTATTTTCAACAGCAATTTCGCTTGAAATGAGACACAAGCACCGATGAACTTTCGTTCAATGTTTCTACTTTCACAGAGAGGCTAAAACCAAATACAGAGTATATAACACTTGTAGTTTTCCTGGGAGAATGTCACAGTTTCGTAGAAAGAACAATAGTTTCGCTAAAAGAATCTGAAACCCCTTTAAACCCCGAAAATACCCTGAAATCACCCAAATCTCAATGAATTTGAGATCTGATGATTCACAGATCTTTCCCAACTAAAAGCAAGCAAAATTCAATCAACTTCCATATCAAATACACAAATTTGATCTAGAATTCAAGAAGTAGTGGTATTGAACAAAAACAACCAAAAACCTCAAACAATCAAGATCACTAAAGCTCCGATACCATTTTGTAGGTCCATATGATCGATTTTCAGTACAAATGAATGTTTGAATCATTCAATACCAGAAGAAACAACACACACAATGATTTATATGAACAATAAAGACCAAAATGTATTCAAATAGGATCCATAAAGCCACAATACAATCAAAATAAGATAAGCTCAATATAATCAGTGAGAAACAGCTTACAAAAGGCACTTGCAACACAAATACTCGATTAGGGTTTTTGCAAGGATGCCCAACAAAGAACAAGATCATTTGTATATATAGCAGTCTTATTTTCGCAGACAGTTTCGCTGACTACGAACCTGTGCTGCCAAAACTATAGTTTCACCAGGCAGAATCAGCAGTTTCGCCAGGTAGACTAACAGCTGAGCTCACAGTTTCGCTGGACTATAAAATGAAATAAACTAAATAAATCAACTTACAAAAGTAAACTAACATTAATCCTATTACATAGAAATATATACAAAAACTAATCTAAGGTGAGTCCAACCTATACTTGATCTTCACTCAGTATTGTCTTTCGAAGCCACTTTTACTTTTGAAGGCAAACCATGTCTCAAAGACAAGTTTGCTTCCAAGAGTAAAGTGTTCTTCCAAGAAGAGAAGTTAGTAAGCTTTTGAAGGAATTTGATTTATGATAAAATTTTCTTCCAAGGCTAGAAACTCTTCGGAAGAGAATACTTGTACAGAGAAATTTGCCTCCGCAAGATAGAAAAAGATCTCTTTCGAGGGTAAATTTCTCTTCGAAAGAATTCATACTTAAAAATTTTGAAGAACAACTTTTTATAATAGGGATTAGATTGTATAAAGACAACATAAAGAAGACATATTTTGAAAAGATTTTCAAAAGAGATTGACTAGCCAATGTTAATATGCTTTTTGTAACATGGCTTAGATTGTATAAAGACAGCATAGACAAGACATATTTTCAAAAGACATATTTTTGAATGAATTGATACTTGATGTCAATATGGTTTGTCTTGGAGTGCTTGACTGGATTTTCTATGATAGAAATAGCACTCTTGTTTTCTATGTGGATAGGAGTCTCCATGAAGTCGAAACATAGTCTAACATCTGATTCTGAATCCATAGTAGTTGAGCATAGCATCTTGCGGCAGCAATGTATTCAGGTTCAGTAGTTTATGTAGAGATATATGATTGCTTCTTGCATTGACATGAGATGCTCCTTCCACCAAGAAATTGACATCCCCGGATGTGGATTTCTTGTTAATGTTGCAGCCACCATAAACATTGTCAGTGTAACTGTAAAGATTGAAATCATTGATCTTAGCATACCAAAGGCCTAGTTTGGGAGCTCCTTTAAGATATATAATAATTTTCTTAAAAGTAATTAGGTGAGACACCTTAGGAGCAGCCTGATATCTTGCATAGATGCTAGTTGCAAAGAGGATATCAGGTCATCTTGCAGTAAGATACATTAGAGATCTAATAATTACCCTGTACTGATGTTGATCAGTGTCCTCCCCCTCGGATTAGGATAAAGATTGTGATTTCTTTGTATAGGTGTCTTGGATGGCTTACAATCTTTCATCTCAAATCTTTCTAAGATGTCCTTGACATACTTAGATTCATTTATGAAGAACCCATCTTCCATCTGCTTCACTTGAACTCCAAGGAAGAAATCCATCTTTCCAATAGAACTTATCTCAAACTTCTTCCTCATGATGCTTTCAAAGTCTTTACAGATTTGGTCATTTGAGGAACCAAATATGATGTCATCAACATAGACTTGTACGAGCAACATGTCCTTTCTAGACTTCTTTATGAACAATGTCTTGTCTATGGTGCCTTTGGTGTAGCCATTCTTTAAAAGAAACTAAGACAGTATCTTATACCACAACCTAGGTGTCTGCTGTAACCCATAAAGAGCTTTATCCAGTTTGCATACATAGTTGGGGAGCTGTGGGTCTTCAAATCTAGGTGGCTAGCACACATAGACTTCTCTATTGATATCCCTATATAGAAATGCACATTTGACATCAAGTTGATGGAATGTGAAGTTCTTGGATGCTACAAAAGCAAGGAAGGTTCATACAACCTCAGGTCTTGTAACAAGTGCAAAGAAATCAGTGTAATCTATGCCTTCCCCTTATGTGTAGCCTTGAACCATAAGTCTAGCTTTGTTCTTGATGATCAAACCTCTATCGTCTCTTTTATTTCTGAATACCTACTTAGTTCTAATGGGGATTTGGACAGGTGGCAATGGACACAAGTTCCATACCTTTTGCCTCTTAAACTGAAGTAACTCCTCTCGCATTGCTTCAACCTAATTGTTGTCCTTGAGGGCTTCTTCCATCTTCTTGGGTTCCATTTGAGAGAAAAAGCATGAGTATAAGCAGATATTCCCATTGTGAGTCTGAATTCTTGTTCTCATACCTTTTGAGACATCCCTAATGATGTTCTTAGCTAGATGAGTGTTGTGTATCCTAAGCCTAGGAATCAAATCTAGTTGTATAGATAGATCTAGGTTAGAAAAGTTTTGCGCAAGATTTTGGACACCATCATCAACTGATGTCTCACACTCATTCAATGAGGATTGATTAAATAAATGTGTGACAACATCAATAGTATTTTGATATGAAGCAGCATCATCAGTTGCCTGTTCCTCCATATCATTGTCTTTATTAGCTTGGTGTTGAATACTGGAGTTGTTAACTGATGACTTCTTGGAGAAATTGGAATAGGTCTGGTAACTCAAACGGTTATCTTTGATGTTATACACTCAAACGGTTATCTTTATGACTTCTTGAAGTCACTTTGAGTTCCTGTTCCAGTGGAAACATTCTCACAAGATGGTTTAGAATAGTTGGGAAACAATTCTAAGTCAAAGATATGGTCAGGACCACTTCCCATACCACAAGGAGTGTGCTCATGTACAACAATATTGGATGATTCCTCAAATTGTTGGTCTTTGATGTTATACACTCTATAAGCAATAGAGTTTGAGGAATACCCAATAAATATAGCATCAATTGATTTTTTAACAAATTTTGCTAAATTTTCTTTTGTGTTAAGTATAGTACACCTATTGCCAAATGACCTAAGAAATCCAATGAACAGTGGCCTCTTGTTCCATAGCTCATAAGGGGTTTTTCCATACGTCTTAAAATGAGAACCCTATTCTGCACATAACATGCAGTGTTGACTGCCTTTGCCCAGAAAGTTAGTGGTAGCTTTGGATCAGCTAACATAGTTCTTGCAGCCTCAATAAGTGTGTTGTTCCTTCTCTTAGCAACACCATTCTATTGAGGAGTACTAGGAGCACTATATTATCTGGCAATGCCTTTAGAGTTACAGAATGAGTCAAGAACTTCATTCTTAATCTCAATCCCTTGATCACTTCTAATTGTTTTTACCTTGTGATAAATTTATTTTCAGTTTTAAGAATAAAAGATTTAACATTTTAGCAGTTTCATCTTTCGTTCTTAAAAAGAATACCCATGTAAATCTTGTAGAATCATCAACTATCACAAGGCAATATGATTTCCTTCCAATGCTCATTATAATTGAGGTACCAAATAGATCCATGTGGAACAAGTGTAATGGAGTGGTGATGGAGTTAACTTCTTTGGATTTGTGAGATACCTTATGTTGTTTCCCTTTCAGACAAGCAACACAGTTATCTTTATAGATAAATTCCTTTATAGGCACATCATGTACCAAGTTATTTTTAACCAGTTTGTTCATGGTTTTAAAATTAACATGGCATATTCTTTTATTCCAAAGAGTTGACTCATCACTATTATCTTTGAAAAGAAAGCATGATACTTCACCTAGTGAGGAAGCATTGTTCATATCCAGCTTGTACATATCCCCTCTCCTGGGAGATCTAGAAAGCACTAATTCCTGAGGAATTCTCGTCTTAGGTTTGAGGATAATGCATTCAAGTTTTGTGAAAATCATTTGGTGCTTTTGATAATAGAACTCAGAAACACTCAAAAGATTATGTTCAAGTTGTTTGATAAAGTTTACTTTGTCAACTTTTAACTTACCATTGGATACACTACCTCTACCAGAAATGTATCCTCCAGCTTCATTTCCAAACTGAATAGGACCTACATGAAAATGTTCAAATTATTATAGGAGAGATATGTTCCTTGTCATGTGCCTGGAGTATCCACTGTCCATAATCCATACATTTTCATTCTTGTCATGTGGATGTCCCTACACATAAGGTGAAATCATTAGTTACTATTAGAAACCCAAGCCTTGTTGGTCTTGAGCTATTCTAATATAGATGACATAATTGAACCAAAATATATGCATGGGAGTTCAACTATGGTTTGTGAAGAAGAGGTTTGGGCTAATCATCTTTTTTGATCTTTCATTCCATCCTATGGTTAATCAGTGCTGATAAGCCTGTGGAGGCTTGGGCAGCATGACTTGCTTCCGAGGCTTCTTTCTTCTTGAAAGAAGTTGTCACCACCTTTTCTTCTAGAGCAGTATTCTTCTCGGAAGGTTTTAAAGGATTCTTTCTATTCCTTTGTTTTTTCTTTAGCTTGTCTCCTGAAGCTATTTTCCTTTCAAAAGAATGAGTTTCTTCTGAAATTAACTCAGTTTTGAAAACAAGATTTGCTTTCCTTAACACTTGGACCATATGGTAAGGTCCAAATGCTAAACCATCCTTGACTAATTCTTTCTTAACATTAGTTGCATAATGTGTGCTTGCAGGATTGTAGTAACAATCTTTATCCATGTGGTTATGCAGACCATATATTATGCACTCACTATTATTCTTGAAGGGGCATGAGGGTTGTTGTTTCTTGCACTTATTTTATTCTTCAACAACCTTCCCCTTTAATTTTTGATCCTTCAACTGGATAAGAATGCTAGTACTACACTCCTTCCTTGAATCAAAGTTTCCAACCACTTGGAATCCTATTAAGATGAATGCACCTTTTTGTCTTGGGTATATTTTCAACATAGACTCAGCCACCTTCTTAGCAGTTTTTCTTGTTGCATTGATTTTGTTCTTTCTATCTTTGGTGGTTAGGGGTTGATCATCAATGGTGTGGATGAGGTTTTCTACCTTATCCTTCATTGTGGTGGTCACTATTGTTGCATCATTCTTATGCTTATTGGGTAGTGAGTCAGTAGTTAGAACCTCTTACTCATCGGTACCACATCTTGGCTGTCTAACAAACACATAAAAGTGTGGTGGAGTAGTTTCATTGGTTCCCAGCCCACTTTTGTTTTGAAAACACACTTTTGAGGATGATGCAATGATGGTGTTAAAGTTATGCTCTTGAATATCATACTTCTTTGCTTTAGCCTTAGCTATTACTAGCTGGGCTTGAGCCTCAGTCAACTTGCAGATTAAATCTTTTATTTTAGCCCTGTAGTTTGAGTGTTCATGTCTTAAAGAGGATTTACTTTTCTCCAACTCTTCAATTTTGAGTTTATAGTCAGATTTTGCTCTCTTAAAGTTAGATTTTAATATGTTTAAGGACTCAATATTAGATTTAATTTCCTTATTATAGTCCTGATACAATTTAACCTTAGCAATATACACTGGAGTACAAAGATGTTCATATACCTTATTGGTCTTCAGTTCTAGCCATGAGAGATTAAGTAGGAGTGACATCTTGCACCATGAAGCTTTAATCAACTTCTTGAGCAATAGCTGTAATCTGTTATTTAGTTGTTTTCACTGAAGGTTTTGGGGAAGCAGGATGTAGGGAGGCTTGAGTTGCTCTAGGATTGGATCTAGGAGCCTTACATTCCCTTACAAAGTGACCAAGTTGGCTGCGGTTATAGCACTTGTCCTTTGACTTGTCAAACCTAAATTATCTGTTGGTTGGGTTCTAAGGGAATTGCCTTCTAGTTCTCTTGAAGAACTTCTTTGCTCTGTAGGTTAAAAGATCCATCTGTTGGACAAGTCCATGTATGCCACATCATCTGGGCTAAAACACTCGAGATCATTAAAATAGAATTGTAAATCTCAGAGTGCTCATTTCTGGAAACAAAAGCACAACTATCCTGAAAAGGATTTTGTTGAGCCTGTTAAGACCTAGGTGTCTCAGGAAATGTGATATAAGTCCTAGAAGAGGATGATGGCTGTTGGGGGTAGTTCAGGCACATCTGGGGCTGGGGAGTTCTTGAACCTTTAGCAGGATGTAAAGTATCGCTGACAGGAAGATTTGAGCTTTTGTTCACCTAATGTCCTTTCTAAGTTTCCATCTCCGTACTATATCCATCAAGAATTCCATATAGTTCAATCATGGTAAGAGTGTTGAGATTCTAAGTTCTCTTGATTAAGACACAATAAAAAGTCCATTCATGAGAAAATGCACTCATGAGAGTGTTAAGATTCTTAATTCTCTTGATTGAGACATAATATAAAGTCCATTCATGAGAAAGTGCACTTATGAATTTTCTTATTATGTCTCTTTTCTCAAGAACCACTCCCACAGACTGAAGAGATGTGATCAAGTCTATGTAACTGAAGTATTATTGACTCAAGGTCTCACCAACAATGTATGTGAAATTTTCAAACAATTCTGCTTCAGCACATATTTCTTGTACTCTTTGGATTCAGTGGAACCAGAGTACATCAACTTTAAAGCATCAAAGAGTTTTTTAGCAATCTTACATTGCTGAAAGCCTACCATTATGGAATTTGGTATGATTGTAAGCAACACAATCAGAGCTTTGTAGTTGATGTCCATCTTCTTGAAGTCTTCATCAGTGTAGTCGTCAACGGACTTCTCAATCATGGCACCATCAAAAGCCGATGATGCCACATTTGGCTTGTAAGGATCATGAGTGACTGATCTCCACATTCGGCTATCTTGATACTTACTAAAACCTTCAATACGTTGGGACCAGGCTCTAAAATTATTAGGAGTGATAATAGAGGCCTTGGTCATGGTTCCCATCCCAGTCTCAGAAAATTTATGGTTGATAACCATTTGAGTGAAGCGAGTAAGTGTGAAGAAAAAAGTGTGATTTGGGATGGTTAGATCTCATAATCAACAGCCTAAAAAGCTCTGATACCAATTGCATGATCAGTGTTGATCTCACAACACAAGTTTATCTCACAAACTTAGTTAGTATCAGTCGGTTAATGAAGCAGAATCTTAACTACGTTGACAAATAATGCAATAAGTTAGTGAACAAAATAATGGTTTCCAAGATACTTGTATATATTACTTCTTAACTTAGTGTTACAAGACTCATATAAGCATGGTTTGATGAGTTACAATGAGAAACTATATATATACTACTATCTATATCCGTTTATACTTGGATAACTAGCTGGAATTTACAACTAGACAAATATTGCATTGCTAGAGGTAAAGCATCTAAGATAAAATACTATCCTAGATTAGGTAGTCATGACAGATTCATGACTTACCTTTTTTCACCAATTAAAAGTGACAACTATACTAATTGATAAATATGAATAGTGGATTAAAGTATGGTAAACTACATGGGCATCGGTGTGACAACCCGAAACTTCAGGTTAGGTTATAATCAAGATTATCACCCCTTACATATATAT
>BJCN01125243.1:6805-21194 GCA_018326445.1 Flaveria brownii
CTTCCACAAGGATTTTTTGAACATGTTTAGAGAGATTCATATCAGTAATGGGTGGATAATGTGGGCTAGACATAGGAGTGTCAGGAGCACTCATCTCTCC
The DNA here is from genome assembly GCA_018326445.1 of Flaveria brownii. Classification (NCBI taxonomy): domain Eukaryota; kingdom Viridiplantae; phylum Streptophyta; class Magnoliopsida; order Asterales; family Asteraceae; genus Flaveria; species Flaveria brownii. The sequence continues at coordinate 6,906 of BJCN01125243.1, forward strand.
TTGAGTAGAGGAAGAGTAGAGAGATTCATGGTACACATTGAATCCCTTGTCTTTATCATCATAGAATTCAAGGTTGAGAATTGGTTGGTTAAGATTTAAAGGCTGGGGATGGTAGCTTTCCCCTGAAGTTTGATCATATGAGTGTTGAGACTTAAGATGACGGCTTAAGGCCGGGGTTCTGAGCTCATCAGGCTGAGCATGAGAAACCTCAGCACCGATACTTGAAGGAATGGGAGTGGTTTGCTACTCATGAGAAGTAGGAGCTCTTGTTTACACTTACCTATGTATTGGTGTGTATATGAGGGCTTGCTCAATCTGAATAGACTGAGTAGGGGTTTGTTTGGATTTTCTAGTGTAGGTGATGGAGATTTAAGGCTGTGTAGGTGGTTGTAAAGAAGGTGTGGGTTCAACATTGGCTGGGATTGCCAAGTATTCACCTTGAGCAGTTTGCTCTAAGATTTGGGGGAAAAGGGTTGTTTCTACACCGGAAAAATCAATAGTGGTTTTCCTTATTATTTTAAAGATGACGGGCTTCATTTGTACAAACTTTAGAATATTACCTGTTCCGCTCAACTATGTGCCCAGTTCATAGTTGAGAATGTGCTGGACATATATAGGGAACATTCATTATTGAAGGGAATTCAAGTTTGTAAGTAAATTTATGTAAACAAATTGACAGTATCTGAACTTGATCCTCTAGACCATTCTATGAACTATATAGGATAGATCTTTTGGATCTTGGTCCCATCCTCAATGCTTGTTAGATGATGAGTGGATGACCACATGGAGGATATATTTCCATTGTGAAGATACCTTTCCCTTGCTGAAGGTTCTGATTATGTAGTCACCTTCATAGCCTATTTAATGGAATGATCCATTGACTTCCTCCTTGGTGAAGGACATCTCATCATCTTTATTATCTAGCTGTAGATGTTGGTTTATGGATGCTGGAGTGATGAAAATTGGCCTTCCCTGCAATGAAGCTAAGAGCGCTTTCTCACCGTCCAGAATAACTTCCTGGCAAGTCCTTCAGAACTCCAAAAGTTTATCTTCATAGAGTGTAGGGTCGATGGTAAGGGTGGTAAGGTAGGAGAAGTGTAAAAGAAAGTTGCAAGTCTCTAAAAAACAAGGTCTTTTTCAGCACTTAACAGAGCAACTTAATTATGTTGTATATGCATGATGAAAGCTGCTTGTTGGTTTTGGGGTTAAGGGTTGGCCATTTTTGAATCTTTTGGAAGAGAGATTGGAAGAGGAATGAAGGTTTGTGGAAAAAGTTAAGGCTTGAAAGATGCAGATGAAGAAGAAGAAGAGAGAGTGAGACTTGTTGGAAAAGCTATTTATATGCTTGCATTTGAGACAAAGTTATTACAAAATATACACTTTGAAATCCAGATGTAGTTCCCACCTTTGAAAAAGTGCCCAAAAAGATAGTTATTTCAAAAGCTTAAAATCACCCGAAAGTAATTTGTATTTGGAAGTTTAAAGAAAGCTTTGAGAATAATTGATTTGAAAGAAAATATACTTAGAGTAATTTTGCTTCCGAGAGATTTGGTGTCAGAATACATTAAGCTTCAGAAGTTATACTCAATGAGTAAATAAAACTTCCGAGGCTTAATTGCTTTCGGAAGAAAACTGTACTTCAAAACATATAAGTACTTAGAAGCATACTTAAGTTTTGAAAGATATATTAGAATTTTTTTCCTAAGTTAAATTCCTTAGTAAATAGTTATTAGTTTTGAAGAAATAGTTTTCTTCCGAAGTGAAATCAATTTCTTCCGAGAGAAAGTTTGTACATACTTCTTAAAATTCTAAGGAATATTTAATTATTTCTTGCAAGATTAACAGGGCTTATATGAGTGATAAATTAGACAACAATAAAGACACACACCTTTTGAAAACAATTTTAAAATTAATTTAAGAAAATATACTCAAAGTTAATTATCCCAATAGCTCAACAAAATATTTAAATCTCTGTTTATCAAATGATTTTATAAACAGATCAGCATATTGTTCATTTGTGTTAACTTTGACCAGTTTAATCAATCCTTTTTCAAAATTATATATGATCAAATGAAATTTGATACTAATGTACTTTGTCTTTGAGTGCTGTACTAGATTCTCTATAATTGAGATAACACTATTGTTGTCTATATGGATAGAAGTCTTCATGAAGTTGAATCCATAATCTAGGATGTGATTCTGAATCCAAAGCAGTTGAGTAAAGCAACTTGCAGCAACAATTTATTCAGCTTTAGCAGTTGATGCAGATACACAAGATTGCTTCTTACATTGCTATGAGACTATCCTTCCACCAAAGAACTGACATCCCCCAGATGTAGACTTGTCAGTCATATTGCAGCCACCATAGTCACTATCTGTATATGCATATAGATTAAAGTTAGAATTCTTTTGATACCAAAGTCCTAGTTTAGGAGCTCCTTTGAGGTATCTAAGAATCCTTTTAATAGCAACTAGGTATGACATCGTGGGGTTCGCTTGATACCTTGTACATATGCATGTAGCAAACATGATATCAAACCTGCTGGCTGTTAAGTACATAAGAGACCTAATCATAGTCCTATATTGATGTTAATCAATAACATTCCCCCTGAAGATCAGGTCGTAAGTAGTGGTTTCTGGCTATGGGAGTCTTAGCGACCTTACAATCAGTCAGATGAAATCTGGTTAGTATGTCATGTACATACTTTGACTGGTTTATGAAGATGCCATTGTCAACTTGCTTCACTTGAATTCCTAGAAAGAAATTGAGTTCCCCCATGACACTCATTTCAAATTTATTCTTCATCAGCTTCTCAAATTCTTTACAGAGATTTTCATTAGTTGACCGAAAGATAATGTAATCAATATAAACTTGAACCAACATCAAGTCATTCCCTTTTCTTTTGATGAAGAGTGTGCTGTCAATAGTACCTATTTTGTAACCATGTTGAATTAGGTACTGTGATAGTGACTCGTACCACTTCCTTGGTGCTTGATGCAACCCATAGAGAACTTTGTCAAGCTTGCAGATATAATCAGGATGATCAGGATCTGTAAAGCTGGGTGGTTGACAGACGTACACTTTTTTATCTATTAGCCCATATAGAAAAGCACACTTGAAATCCTTGGATCTACAAAGACCTTGAAATCCTTTAACCCAACAAAAGCAAGGAATATTCTTACAGCTTCGAGTCTTGCTACGGGAGAAAAGACATCTGTGTAGTCAATCCCTTGCTCTTAAGTGTACCCTTGGACTACTAGTCTTGTCTTGCTCTTGATGACAAGTACTCTATCATCTTTCTTGTTCTTGAATACCCATTTGGTTCCTATTGGCATCTTCCTAGAAGGAAGAGGACATAGGTTCCAAACACCATATCTTTTGAATTGAAGCAGTTCCTCCTGCATTACTTCAATCCAGCTTCCATCTCTTAAATTTTAATCTACTTTATTTGGCTTAATCTGGAATAAGAAACAAGAGTGCAGACAAACATTTTGATTATGGGTTTGTCCTCTTATTCTCACCCCAGTTTCAACATCACCAATGATGTTTATGGTAGGATGTGACTTGTGGATTCTTAGCTGAGGAATCACAACAAGTTGATTTGATAGATCCAAATTTAAAAAATTTAGATATGATGATTGAGTATCACCTACCACATTAGCACACCCATTAAGTGTGACTTGCTCTGGAGAGTGTGTAATATCATGATGTTGTTTTCAGTGGAGTGGTTGTCAGTATCAAGATATATTATTGATCACTTTCACCATCTCCGTATTCTCCTATATTGGATATCCCTTCATTTGAGTTTTGTGTCTCATTAATAGAATTGGTTGGCACCTCAGATGTATTAGTAGAAGAATTTGTTATATATGTGCTGACAAGATTCCTACTTGTAGTGTTTTTTACTACTAGTGTTGAAGAGATTTAATCATTTAGTCTTCTCAACTCAAATCTTAGATCGAGATCTTTTGCAGATATGTTATATGTTGTTCCTGAAACATCTTCACAAGATTTGTTAAAACAGTTTCTAACTAAATCAAGATCAAATATCCAATCAGGACTAGAACCTTTCATACTTGGAGTGTGTTCATTGAAGATCACATTGGCTGACTCTTCAACTATTCTAGTTTTGAGATTGTATACTTTATAAACTTTAGCTTGAGAAGAGTATCCAATGAAATGTTCATCATCTGTCTTTTCAACAAACTTGGCTATATGATCTTTGGTATTTAAAATGGAAAATGAACATCCAAATAACCTGAGGAAACCAATTAAAGGTCTCCTTTTGTGCTATAGTTCATAAGGTGTCTTACCATAGTTTTGACTATTAAAACTCTGTTCTGTATATAGCAGGCAATGTTAACTGCCTATGCCCAAAAGATTATGGGCAGTTTGTTATAGAGCATACTTCTTGCAGCCTCAATAAATATCATATTTCTCTTTTTAGCAACACTATTTTGTTAAGGAATTCTAGAAGCACTATATTGTCTTGAAATACCATTTCATTACAAAATTAATCAAGGATTTTGTTCTTGAATTCAGTGTGATCACATTGATAATTTCCAGAATGAAAGATTTTAAGATTTTAGGGGTTTCATCCTTACTTCTAAGAAAGAAGACCCAAGTATATCTTCTGAAATCATCTATGATCACAAGACAGTATGAAGTTCTTCCTAAACTCCTTACACTTGTGAGGCCAAAGAGATCCATGTGTAATAAGTGAAAGGGGTAGTGATTGAGTTCATTTTCTTTGACTTGTGAGACACCTTGTGTTGCTTTCCTTTCATACATTAAACACAATGATCATCACTTGTAAACTTTTTCTTTGGTATTCCATTTACCAAATCATTCTTAATTAGTTTATTTATGTTCTTAGAATTTACATGGCATATTGTTTTATGCCAAAAGAAAGACTCATCACTATTTGCTTTGGATAGAAAGCAAGAAACTTCTCCAGAAGGGGAGTTTTTTTTGTAAATCCATCTTGTACATGTTCCCTTTCTTGGGGGCTTTGAGCAAAATATGCTCTTGAGGAATCATCACCCCGGGTTTGAGAACAATGCACTCATGCTCAGTAAAGAGCATGTTATGTCTCTAGTCATAAAATTGAGACACAATCAAAAGGTTGTACTCAAGCTCCTTGAGAAAGTTTACCTTTTCAATGCCAAGCTTACCATTTGTGTCCCTACCCCTTCCAGTAATGTAACCTCCTGATTCCTCCAAAACCAACTAGACCTTCATCAAGTTTTTCAAAGTTTTGAAGCGAAAATCCATTGCAAATCATGTGCCTAGAACAACCATTATCAATGATCCATACATTACTTTTGGTCTTCAGCTGTTCCTACACATGAAAAAAGATGATTAGTTAAATTTGAAAACCTAAGCCTTGCTTGTCTTGGGCTTATCAAGATGAACTTAATATAGTTCAACAGTCATTGATCCTAAATGCAAGCGTAGGGGATCATTGGCTGTTATTGATGAATAAACTTCAGTCACATGGCCTTACTTTATCTTTCACACCATCTTTCGAAGATTAGAATTGGCTTTTAAGAAGTTTTTATAACTTTGGAAGTTTTGGAGACTAAACCTTTGGAAGCTTTTGCATCCGCTGTAGCAGACTTCAGTGCTTCGTAAGCATTCCTTTCTTCCGAGACAACTTGCTTTCAAAGATAGTTTTCCACCTATATTCTTCTGGGTCACCATGATGCTTCTGAAGGAAAATAATTTTTCTTCCAAAGATATTCTCTTTTTCTTCTTAGAGGTCTTATTATTGTTCATATGGATAGTACTCTTAGGAATGTAAATGCAATCCTTAGCATAATGAGTTATACCACCACACATGATACATTCTATATGCTTTCTTCTAAGGGTCTTGTCCTGAGAAGAAGGTTTGTCCTGAGCCTTTTCCAGCTCATTATTCATCTTCTTGGATGATGCAACATGCTTCTAAGGGTGAAGCTTGCCTTTGGAGTTGGATGGACTAGCCTGTGCAACAATGGTGCGCATTGGTTCAACCTTCTTCTCCTTACCCGGATGGCTTAGACTTGAACTAAGACTTTTAGTACTAGAGTCCTTGGTTAAGTGTTTAGTCTTCCTCACTTCAAACCCAACAGAGATAGAGACTTGTTTTTGTCTGGGGTTGAAGGTAGGCTTGATCTCCTACACTTTCTTTGATATTCTTTTTGCAACCCTGATCAAGTTATTTTTCACAAGCTTGACCATCCATGGTCTCTTCTTCTCTTCAGGGATATATTGACCATTTTTAGAGTGAACCTCTTCACTCATTTCTATTTATCTTCTTCTTTAGTTTCATCTTCATCTTCCTCTAGGATAGGATCAATAGATGGCAGGTCATCTTCACAAGTTCCACACATTTGTTCTCTTACTGATAGTAGTGTGTGTAGAACAACTATTTCATTTGATCCAAGTCCCTGCCTGTTCCAGTAACAAACTTTTGCATGCAAGAATGAAGATATAATGTTCTTAAAGGTTTCCTTTTCAAGAACACATTTTTCTGTCTTGTCTTTGCTGATCACAAGCTTAGCCCTGCATTCTGTCAACTTGAAAACAAGATCTTTAATCTGATGTACTTTGTATGCTTATGTTTTAGAGTAGAAATGGTTTTCTCTAAGTCTTGTATTTTAAGCTTATAATCATTTTTCTAATATTTTAAGATAAGCTTTTAAAATGTTTAAGCACTCAAGATCGGGTCTTACTTCAAAGTTGTAGAACCTGTACATATTAACTTTAGTAATGCATTCAGGAGAGCAAAGATGTTCCAATACCTTTGATTTATCATATTTGCCATCAGGGCTTGGTTTGGGAAGACATCTTCCACCTGAAAAGCTCCAATCAAATCCTACTTTTTCAATAGCAACTGTAGCTTACTGCTTTGGTTAGTTGGGCTTCTCAGCTCTTAGATCTACCTTAGTGTAGTTTGGCCTGGACTGTGTATGGCCACCATTTGTTCTTGGTGCCTTACACTCCCGAGCAAAGTGGCCCATTTGGTTACAGTTGTAATAATTTACTTTGCTAGACACATTTCTTGGAAACTTCCTCCCTAATCTTTTATAGAACTTCTTGGCTCTATGAGGGAGAAGAGCCATCTGCTGGACTATTTCCATGTACTCCAGATCATCTGGATGGATGCGGTCCAGGTATTCAAGGGTGATGAGAAAGTTGCTAGAACTTTTATCTGAAGACATAAAGGCCTGAGAAGAGCTGGACTCTTAAAATGGACTTCCTTGAGTATTGTTCTCCTTAGGTGTCTCTGGTAAGGTAATGAAAGAACCCTTTGGTGAGTTGCCACGGTAGAAAAGATGAGATGATGCTCTAGTTCTTTGTTGTCACTTTCAACCATATAAAGAGATAAACTCTTTTGGGTGCTGGATGAGATGGGAGAAGGATTCTGCATGTTCATGCCTATTTAGTAACTGCTTAGGATACCATACAGCTCAGTGAGAGTGAGGGTAGAAAGGTTCTCAGTTCTCTTGATGACCATACAATAATGTGTCCATTCTCTAGGAAGAGAGAACATGAACTTCCACACTATATTCCTATTCTCAAGTTTGACTCTAACATTCATTAGAGTGTTTACGATCTTAACATATCTGAAGTATTGTTGAGTCATAGTTTCACCTGTCTAGTAGGTGAAGTTTTCAAACTACTACTTCACTATGTCTTTCTTGTTCTCCTTAGCTTCCCTGGATCCTACACACATCAGCTTCAATGAATTCCAGAGTTCTTTTACACTCCTGCACTTCTTGAAACCACTGTAGATGGATTTGGGAAGAACAGTTCGAAGAGCGGTCATGCCTTTCTGATCAATGTCTATTTTCTTCCACTCTTCTTCAGAATAATAAGCCAGTTCCTTGGGTATCATCCCACCTCTAGCAATTGTTGAAGTAGTATTTAGGATGTGAGGTTGAAAGACTACAGATCTCCACATCCTGTTACCTTGAGACTTGATTAAGTCTTCCATTCTCATGCACCAAGTGTCAAAATCATCAGGAGTGATTAGTGGAGACTTAGTCATTGTGTCGGTTTCCATATCATCTTTAGAAAGAGCGGCCATTTGAGAAAGTAAGTGAATGTGAAACTGAAGAGTGATTTAAGATGGTGAGATCTTGCAATCAAGAGCCTGAGATGATCTATACCAATTGCAGGACCAGTTATGGTTCAAATAACTGTTACATAGTTGGAGATCATCAACTAAATACACTTACTAGATCAAATAGGGAACCATGCAATAAAACAATGAACAACAAGTAAGAACAATCTTCTTAGTCCTAAGACTGATATATATGAGATACTTTATACTACAACCTACAGCCGACCATACTTTGAAGGCTAGCTAGAAACTAATCTAGACAACAAGATCAATGCAAAGTCAAAAGGTAGATTGCTTTTTGACTTGTGACTATGATAGACCATAGATCACATCTTATTGTAATACAGTAAGGACAAAAGCACTAAAGTAGGAAATTACAGAAAAGAGACCATCTTGTACAGTTGACAAAAGTAAAAAATTAATCACCAGCTTGTATAAGTTGGTGAGTCTTCATAGCTGACAGCGGAAATGTCTTCTGCTTTTGTCAAAAGTATGTCAGTCTTCTTAGTCTACGGAAGAGTTTAATTTTCAAGCTTCGGAAGACTTTTTCTTTAAGCTTCGGAAGACTTCATTTTGGCTTCAGAAGATTTTTGTCTTTGGATTTGGAAGATTTGACACTTAGTTATTTTTCTTTGTACATAGCCAAAACTTCCGAAGTACTTCCTTACTTGTACATCATGGCATTCTAAGAGAGCTTTGGTTAGCATCAGCCTTTAAGATAATCATCTTGATCTTACATAGTATATTACAAATTTTATCTAATAAGCTATTTGAATCTATACATTAAATAGTTGAATAGGTTAAAACTAATGTTATCTACCACAATTCTCAGGTAGTTAGGTTAGTTAAGTATGTCGATGATGTGTTGATACGCTCCCTCAAGATGGAGACTCCATTAGACATACCAATCTTGGACTAGAAATGTATAAATTATCAGCGACTGAGTGGTTTAGTGAGCATGTCTGCAAGTTGGTCGGCCGAGTGAATATGATGTACATGCAGAGAGCCGTCAGTGACTTGTTCCCGAACAAAGTGATACTCCAAGGCCACATGTTTCATTCTTGAGTGATAAAATGGGTTGGTGTGGAGATAAGTAGATATGGTATTATCATATAAGAGTTTGGTTAGCAAGAACGAAGGAATGCCAAGCTCATGTAATATGTTTTTATCCAAGAAAGTTCAGCAGATGCAATTGCAATGGCTTTATATTCGGCTTCGGTAGATGAGCGCGAAACTGATTTGTGGCGAGTGGACTTTCATGAAATAATGTTTTACTAAGATAAATGAAGTAGGCGGTAGTGGATCAACCATAATTTGTAATGCCCCCCACCCCCAATCAGAATCTGAAAAGCGGTGATATGCAATAAGGTGCCCCAATTTAGGAAAATACCAAAGTGTATTGTTCCTCTGAGGTAACGAAGTACTCGTTTAAGTGCTTGCGAACGAAGTTGAGATGGCGAGTGCATTCCGAGACAACCTATTGATCGCAAAATGAGATGTCCAGGCGGGTGAACACCAAGTATTATAATGAGCTGATGAGCTTGAGATTTGGGGAGTCAACTTTAGGAGATCCATCTTCAAATAAGAGTATTGACTTCATTGGCTCTTTCCATGTGAAATGTGTTTAGGATATCATGAATATGCCTATGTTAAGATAGAAAAAAATCCATTGGTGTAGGTATGACTTCAATCCCTAAGAAATGGTGAAGATGTCCAAGGTCTTTAATTGAAAACTTGTTAGCTAACACTAAAACAAAATGTCCAAAAACTTGAGATTGCTTCCCACTAGTACAATATCGTCTACATATATCATGAAATAAGTGGTAATATTGTCCCGGTTGTAAAAGAAGAGGGATGCATTTGCTTTTGATTTTGAAAAGACAAAATCAAATAAAAATTGTATAAGCTATATATACCAAGCTCTAGGGGCTTGTTTGGACTAGAAATGTATAAATTATCAACGACTGAGTGGTTTAGTGAGCATGTCTGCAAGTTGGTCGGTCGAGTGAATATGATGTACATGCAGAGTTCCGGCAGTGACTTGTTCCCAAACAAAGTGATAGTCCAAGGCTACATGTTTCATTCTTGAGTGATAAACTAGGTTAGTGTAGAGATAAGTAGCTGTGGTATTATCACAAAAGAGTTTGGTTGGCAAGAGCAAAGGAATGCCAAGCTCATGTAATAATTTTTTTATCCAAGAAAGTTCAGCAGATGAATTTGCAATGGCTTTATATTCGGATTCGATAGATGAGCACGAAAATGATTTGTGGCGAGTGGACTTTCATGAAATAATGTTTGTACCAAGATAAACGAGGTAGGCAGTAGTGGATCGATCGTAGTTTGTAATCCCCCCTAATCAGAATCTGAAAACGCGGTAAGATGCAATGAGGTGCCTTGATAGGAAGAGACCAAAGTGTATTGTCCCTTTAAGGCAACAAAGTACTCGTTTAAGTGCTTGCCAACAAAGTTAAGATAGAGAGTGCATATTTAAAACAACCTAAAATGAGATGTCTGGGCGGGTGAACACCAAGTATTGTACAGAGCCGATGAGCTTGAGATTTGGAGGGGTCAACTTTGGGAGATCCATCTTCAAGTTAGAGTGTCTCTATTGAGCTAAATGAACACTTGACTTCCTTGGCTCTTTCCATGTGAAATGTTTTTAGGATATCATGAATATGCCTATGTTGAGATAGAAAGAAATCCATTGGTGTAGGTATGACTTCAATCCCTAAAAAATGGTGAAGATGTCCAAGGTCTTTGATTGAAAACTTGTTAGCTAACAATAAAACAAAATGTCCAAAAACTTGGGATTGCTTTCCGTTAGTACAATATCGTCTACATATATCATGAAATAAGTGGTAATATTGTCCCGGTTGTAAAAAAAGAGGGACGCATTTGCTTTTGATTTTGAAAAGCCAAAATCAAATAAAAAATGTATAAGCTCTAATACCAAGCTCTAGGGGCTTCTTTGAAGCTGTAAAAAGATTTCATAAGCTTTTAGACGTAATTTGGGAATCACAGGTGAATGAACTCGGGAGGTTGGGTCATGTATACATCTTTATTTAGATGTGCATGAAGGCATTATTCATATTTAGTTGGCGAAGGGGCCACTCCCGATACAAGGGAATGGAGAGTACCATACGGATCGTGACTGGTTTCGTGACAATGGCTAAATGTATCAAAGTAGCCCTTACCATATTGATATAAAAAGCCTTTCGCAACTAGCCTTGCTATATATTTGGCAACCAATCCATTGGGGTTACGCTTGATACGGAAAAGCCATTTGTAGCCACTAGGGGTGTGGGTGGAGGGTGATACAAGTTCCCATGTGCCTATTGCATAGGAGTTCGTTAAACTCATCATCCATGGCATGTCACCATTTTAGATCTTTAAGAGCTTGGTTCGGGGTGGTGGGTTCAATGGTGGCGGGTATGGGTGAATGGTGTTGTGGTTGATAAACATTTCTCTATAGTATTTTGGATTGGGTTTGCAAGAGCGACAAGGTGGAGTAATGGGTTAGGTCAGCTGTGGCGTTGAGAACTAGGGACTGGAGGGGGATGTGGTTGTGGTTAGTGGCGTTGTAGGAGAGGTAGACGTAGAAACAGAAGAAAAGGAGGATACTGAGGGGTGATGCGGGAGGGTTGGTAGGTGTAGGTATGGGTTGCATTAAATATTTGAATAGGTTAACTAATGTCATCCATAGCAATTCTCGAGTAGGTTAGTTGAGGATGCTGATGATATGTTGATAGAATCTTTGATAGTGTCGTTTAATCGGTTCTAGTGAAGGCCTATCATGCAATTCAATCAATTGCATCCTTTAATTTCCCAAAAACTTTGCTGCAAGCATGCCATCCATTGCTCATTTGATTTCCCTTTCAATTCACTTATAAATAATATTGTCGTTAGGGTTATGAACGAACCGAACGATCATGAACAAGGCGTTGATCGTGTTTATTTATTAAGGAATTGAAATTGTTCATAAACTGTTTAGGAACACTTAGTAAACATAAATGAACACAAACAAAGACAAACGGACACAAACAAATATTTATTAATATAAACGAACAAAAACAAAAGTTTGTCAAGCTTTAACACAAACTTAACATAATTATCCAAATATACTTGACAAAATTATCATAAATATAATTATCACAAATGTTAAGAAGTTCGTAAAACTTTAGCATATATTAAAGTTGAAAATGATCAAATAGGAATGTTGGCGGATACATATAGTATACCTAGCGCTTCGTACTTTTAAAAATTAACACCAATAAAAAAATATAAAATCTTCAAATGAACACCTTATCGAACACTTATGAACATAAATGAATGAACACGGTATCTGTTCATGTTGGTTCGTCTAACTTAAAGAAGATAATTTTATTGTTCATGTTTGTTCATCTATTAAACGAACTTCTCGCTGAACTCTTTATGAATTGTTTACTAAATGTGTGGTTCGTTTGCAACCCTAATTGTCATTGCTCATTAGCCCTAGATAGATTATAGATATCAACTTTTTTTCCGGGGAAAGTTTAGCATATACAATTGTTATTGAAAAACAAGGGGCTATAGTCTTTTGTAAGCACAAACCTTAGCTTCACGCGTTGTCATTAAAGTCACCCCTTGTTAGGGCTCAAATATGTTACAAATTGAAAACCACATAACCCAAACACGTAGGAGTGAGGCTCAATTTTGTATTTAAATAAAAGGGGAAGTTTCCATGAAGATGAATATGTTTGTTGGAGTTGTGTAATAACTTTAAACGAACTCATATAAAAATATATTTAATTTAAAAGTCTAACATCATTTTTTTTTGAAAGGCAAAAGTCTAACATCATGAATGGAATCGAAAAGAGTTGTAGTTTTTTTATGGATGTCATGGAAAGGGGCAACATTAAATAGTTTCACCGAATGCATCTGTTTCACGTTATCTGGTTTCGCCTTATCCCCCCGCGCCCACACAAATTTAATGGCCCTGAAACCACCAACGGACTCATCTTCCATGGCCTTTTTCCCACCTCACAAACACAATACAAACAACAACAACAAACCACCACTACAAACTCCATTAGCAGTAGCAGTAGCAGTAGCAGTACTAGCGTTAGCATTATGGATCGGAGAAACTCCAACACCCAGCTACTGGAAGAGCTGGAAGCCCTGAGCCAGACACTTAACAACACCAACGCTTCCTCCATTCCAATTCCCACCACCAACAACCGGAGGACCAACTCCCTTGTCCTCACCCGAACCTCAATCCCTCCCATACTAGACACCACTGCCGACGGCCATGAAGATGAAGATCAAAATGGGTTCAAACCCAACCCCAACCCCAACCCCAAACCACGCTCCCGCCGCATGTCCTTATCTCCATGGAGATCTCGTCCGACCGAACAACAAGTAGCAGCAGTCAGTAAGGATAAGCTGCAGTTTCAAGAGCAGCAGTCATCATCATCATTTTCATCTTCGGACAAGAGAGGTGGTGGTGGAGGGCTGTGGAACTGGAAGCCCATCCGGGCTCTTTCTAACCTCGGGAAGCAGAAGCTGAGCTGCCTGCTGTCGGTGGAAGTGGTGAGCATCCAAGGCCTACCACCCTCCATGAACGGCCTCCGCCTCTCCGTCTCCGTCAGGAAGAAGAAGAAGAAAGACACCAAAGACGGCGCCGTACAGACCATGCCTTCCAGGGTCTCCCAGGGGGCCGCTGACTTCGAGGAGACCCTCTTCGTCAGGTGCCACGTCTACTGCCTTCCCGCAGGCAAGCTGGAACCCAGGCCCTTTGTCATCCATGCCTTTGCGGTCGACGCTAAGGAGCTTGATTTCGGGCGCCACAGCGTTGACTTGAGCCAGCTCATCCAGGAGTCTGTAAGCTCTCTGAACCTGGAAGGAAGGAGGGTCCGGCAGTGGGATATGAGCTTCGGTCTCTCCGGGAAGGCCAAAGGAGGAGAGCTGCTTATCAAACTGGGCTTTCAGATCATGGAGAAGAAAGACGGCGCCAACGGCATTGCCATTTATAACCTCAATAATCAATCCAACACCTTCTCCCCTTCCTTGGGCCGTAAACACTCTAAATCATCCTTCAGCATTCCCAGTCCCAGAATCCCCACCCGCCCTAAACCAGATGCTCATGATTTGCAAGCCATTGACGATCTCAATCTTGATGCCCCGCCCAACAACACCACCC
>BJCN01125262.1:0-13585 GCA_018326445.1 Flaveria brownii
TCCAACTCTCAGGTAGAGTATGGAGCATCTTCTTGTTAAGTTCTTCCTTAACATACTTGAGCTCCAAAATGCTCATCTCAATCACAAGCTACATAAACCTATGTAGCTGTTAAGGAATGGATTCACCCTCAATATGATGAAAAGTCTCATATTGAGCTCTCAGTGTATCCTTTCTGATACTTCTGATTTCATCACTGCCTTCACACAGGGTGTGTAAAGTTTTCCATAGTGAGCTTGTTGTTTTGTATGTTTCACACCTAATTAAAAGGTCTTCAGGTAATGCCATAGTAAGCATACTATAGGCTCTGATGTTAATCTTGACCTTCTTTGCATCATCTGGTGATAAATCCTTCATACTGATTGGCTGATTGTTGTCTTTATAGTCAAGTCCTAGTGCTGGTAGGATGTAAGGACCCTCTGTGATTGAAGTCCACAGATCAGAATCAGTATAATTGACATGGTTCCTAAACCGGATTTTCCATGTTTTGAAGTCTGCATTGTTTTCCAATTTATTAGGTTGGTATGCTGATCCAACTGCTGAATTACTCATGTTTATATAATTGATGACAACCACTTAATTATCAATTAATTAAGACAGTAATATCGCAATTACTCAAAACTCTCAATAAGTTCTCTTTTTGAAAAATTTAACTGAGAATATTTGATGTTAACTAATTGCACCAATTTGTTAATTCCAATATCTTAATTAGCTATTAATTATCTAATTCCGATATATGAATTAATAGAACCTAAATTAATTTTTGATGAAAATCAATAAATCTAATCAAAAACTTGACGGATCTAGTGATATTTTCAATTAATCAAACAAAAACTAAAACTGATAGATCAACTTATCTAAATCAATGAGCAACATGGCTCTGATACAACCTGTGAATCCGAGGATCGTTCAGGGAATTATCAGTTTAATTATTAACAAAACAATGATCGTGGAATTATCAAGGTTTGGTTGCTTGATCAATTGAATATGTAATAATAAGCAAATATATCAATATCAAAAACGAATTCAACACTTAAACTAATGAATAACAATTCACTAATACTGCAAGAACACGTGTAAATATTAACAAAAGTTAAGTATCGATGAATGTTTACAACGATGAACGAATGATTTGCTTTGCTAACACTACTACTAAGGTTCTAATGCTTTGTTGATGCTTATATATTGCTGTGAATACGATTGTGGCAGCTAGGGTTTGAAGGCAATCGAGTTCCCTTGATTGTATACTTAAGCCTTGTATTTATAGGCTTAGAGTTTACTGATTTGGAAAATATAACTTCCTTATCGGGGTAAGGTTGTTATTCAGAGAATATGATCATGCGACATTCTCTGACTAAAGTATAAGTCATCCGTAGATGTTGACTTTTACTTTAGGGTTGACTTTTGTTAACTTGATATATTTTGGTGAAATATATCAAGTTGATCTTCCGCAGGAATATTGTTCTTCCGCAGGAAAATTGTTCTTCCGCAGGAATATCGTTCTTCCGCAGGAATATCGTTCTTCCGCAACAGTTTTGATCTTCCGTAGGAATATTGTTCTTCCGCAGGAATATTGTTCTTCCGCAGGAATATTGTTCTTCCGCAGAAATATTGTTCTTCCGCAGGAATATTGTTCTTCCACAGCAGTTTTACTCTTTCGCAGTGACACTTGTCTTCCATAGTTGTTTTAATTGTTCATCCACACTAAGTCAGTTCTTTGGCAGTTGCATGAACTTGAATACTGATCTTGTAAGCCTTCCGCAGGAGTTCCACAGTCCTTGATTTGTTCGATGATCTACGGAGGAACATTTTGTTCTTCCGTAAATGTTTCAACAGTCGGTCAATGATTTTCCCTGCAACATACATATAAAGCAACACATAACATATGGGTTAACCTATATACATATATTGCATACATAATGTCGAGAGGTTACAACAGATATTATAATGATTAATTCAAGAAACTAAATCTATACAGATTTCTAGACTTAACAATGTTTTAAACTCTCTATGTATGTTATTTTTGTTGTTTCACGTTTTTACATATGGATTTTGATGATATTTGTTTTAGAAGTTCTAAACGTTTATGTCAAAAATATTTATGTTGGCAGATCATATTAAAATGACATTCAAAATCTTATCATGGTGATAGCAGTGGCGATAGGATGGTGGTGGTAGTGGAGTGAAGATGAGTTGGCTGTTTGAGCGATGACTTTTAATTTTTACTCATGGTATTTATCTATGAAGAGGGATTTTTTTGGGGGTACATGTGCAATGTTTTTAGTTGATAATTTTTTAACGACGAATGTTACTTTTTTAACGACGAATGTTACCCTATTATCAGTTACTAATCTTTCTCATCTTAAATATCAAACTCTATTCTTCTCCTCAGTGACAATGACACCACCTACTTGTAAGTGGAATGAGAGTTGACACTCATTTACCACCTTTTATTCTTAACAAATTTATATTGAAAAAATATGTAACATTTAAAAGTTTTGTAACTCAGCTTCTCATTCTCAATTGAATGCATTTCAAATTAATAATTATTTGTACTTTATGAATACTTAAACTGTATTAATGAAGAAATAAAATTAAAATAGAGTTGAAAGAAGCATTATGTATAAGAAAAGTAAAACACTCATAAACTAATATATTTCATTTAGAAAGAGTATTCAAAATTTACACTGAGAGGAAGAAAATCCAATTAAATCCAAAATATCATCTACTTTCTTAGTGTTATTTTATTTGTTATTTTGCTTTAAAGTTGTTATTCGAAGGAATTTATATATAATATACAAGAGAAATATAGATTTTACATGACACCTCTTAGGTTTCTTATTAATTAATTTTTTTGTTTGATTTTGTTTTCACATATATAGTAAATTCTAGTTTTAATGAAGCGTTTATTATAAGTATACCTATTATACTCTGTTTCTCTTTATCTCGTTCTATACATACATATAGATATAAAGAGATAGAGAGGTGTAGGATGTTTTAATAATAAAATTAGATTGTTCATATAACTCAAAGCCTTAAAATTAAAAATAGTCTTCTCCTTTATAATTTTCTTCTAAGGGGATTGAGGAAATTGAGAATGTGATCTAGGTTGAAAAAATAATTAAAAAATCCAAATAAAATAACACTTGAGATGATTGTAAATTTGCCGTTAAAGATTATTATTATTTTATTATTATTGTTCCATGAAGAAGAAGAAGAAGAAGAAGAAACATGAAAGATAAAGGGTGCCAAGTTTGGTAAAGATAAAAATGGTGTTTGCATGCGTCACCTCTTTAAACTTTTCTACACAAATATCAATTTCTGTTTGATTCCCGGCGGTGGTGGCCAGCTTCTTCCACCTCCTCAACTCTCTCTCTTTAAACCTTCACCTTTAACACACACCACAACCACAAATTCTATCTCCTTCTTCTGCATGTCCATTTACACCATCAAGATATCATCTTTCACGATTCAACTCAATTTCCAAATACAACCTCTCACTCCTTTTAATCATTACTATCACATTTCACTTTCATCATCTTCATCTTCTTCTTCTTCTTCTTCTTCTTCTTCTTCTTCTTCTTCTTCTTTTGAAATCAAACATGAAACGAACTAAAGTTGAGTGGTTCATCTCTCTCAGACAAATTCAATTTCTAATCGGTGTGGGTTTCTTGTACATGCTCAGCGTCAGTCTGTTACTCCCCTTCTTATTCAAATCACTTACTCAAGAAGATGACCAGATTTCAACCTCTAATTTCTTACTCCCTCTTGGTAGTGATCAAGAATTACACCCAAAACAATCCCCAATTCGCCCCAATTCCAGAAACATTCGAAAAATCCGAGAGTTTAAAACCTTATCTACTCTGAATTATGATATCAACAGCATGAATATTACTTCAAAAGAGGGATTTGGGCCCATCCAGAAGGCTGCAATGGAGGCATTTTCTATAGGGAAGAAGTTTTGGGAAGAACTTGAATTGAGTGAATTTCAGTCACCTTCTAACAACATCAGTAATCATACCAGAGAGATTTGCCCTGATTCTATAACATTATCAGGGTCTCTGTTTCACAAAATGGGAAGCATCATTGTGCTTCCATGTGGGTTGACATTAGGATCACATGTAACTGTTGTGGGAACACCTAGACCGGGTCACCTTGAGCAAGACCCGAAGATTTCCTTGTTGAAACCGGGTCAGAACTTGCTGGTTTCACAGTTTATGATGGAGTTGCAGGGTTTGAAAACAGTTGAAGGAGAAGACCCACCAAGGATTTTTCATTTTAATCCTAGGTTGAAGGGAGATTGGAGTGGGAAGCCTGTGATTGAAATGAACACGTGTTATAGGATGCAATGGGGGCTTGCTCATAGATGTGAAGGATGGAGGTCAAGACTTGATGAAGAAAATGGTATGTCAAACTGTTAAAGTCAACGTCAAATTTCATTTCGATTTCAGTTATTTGAACAGTAATTAGCCATTGAATAGATTGCAGTTGAGTTTAAAGTTCATTTGTTTGTGTTTTCCATAGTCTCACACAGTTAGTTTGACTAGTTATTAAGACTTTATATGCCTGATTATTACGCATCCCTACCATGTAATGGTTTTTTCCATTACCCGAAGCCAGACCTCCAGGTCACATAACAGTAACGTTATATTGCTCCATGCTCCACCCTGGTCAACCTGACTAGTGTGGAACTGCATATTGTAGGCTGCCTTTCTTTCTTACATTCTATATTTGAAGGCGTGGAGAATAGGAGGATGTAAAGTTTGAAACTTGATACTTTAAATAGATTTTCAGCCTTGACTTTTCTAATCTTGTGGCTTTCTTTATAGTTGATGGTCAGGTGAAATGTGAGAAATGGATACGTGATGATAATAACAGCTCTGAAGAATCGAAAACGGCCTGGTGGTTGAATAGGATGATTAGCAGAACAAAAAAGGTGAAATATGATTGGCCTTTTCCTTTTGCAGAAGGAAAACTATTTGTGCTTACTATAAGTGCTGGCTTGGAGGGTTATCATGTCAATGTTGACGGTAGACACATAACTTCATTTCCTTATCGAACTGTGAGTTTTTTCATCCTTCATCATTCATAGAATTGGATTCATTATATCTTTGTATAAAGATGTACTCTAGCAGTGACAATTTCAACTCGCTTACTTATAAATGGTCTATTTGGGGTTTTTCATCTCAAACTGGTCAATTACAAAGTATAACTAAAAGGGGACGGGTCAAAATGTTAAAAGTCATTCAAAGTCTATTTTAATGTATACAACATCCCAACTTGTATTGAGTATTGAGATGACTACTGCAATAATACTGTATCGTAATATACGCATGAGTTACTTCTAAGAATGAACGAAAAGTGTTTTTGGGTCAACCCAACTCAGGCTGTTTTGACCTAAACCTGTTACTAAACCCGTTCATCTAGCTACCTTTAATTAATGTTCAGAAAATTCAATATACTCATTTAGTGTTCGGTTGATGCGTTTAGGGATTTGCACTGGAGGATGCCACGGGTTTGTCTTTGAAAGGAGACATTGATGTGAATGCCATATTTGCAGGTTCATTACCGTCAGCACACCCTAGTTTTGATCCCCAAAGAACCCTGGAAATGTTGAACAAATGGAAGACACCACCACTTCCAGATGCACCTGTCGATATGTTTATTGGTGTTCTTTCAGCAGGAAACCATTTTGCTGAACGAATGGCTGTCCGAAAGTCATGGATGCAGTATGATCTTGTCAGGTCTTCACAAGCTGTTGCTCGTTTTTTTGTAGCACTTGTAAGTAAAGATTCTTATCCCTTTTATGTAGAGGTGGCAAATTCGACCCAATACTGTATGCTGTGTCCACGGGTGTTTTCTGTCTCAAACAGATCAAAAATTCAGCTGGTGGGAGAATGTGTAAAACAGGTTGAAAGTTCTCCACTATTTTTACTGCATACAGCCATTTAAATCATTTATTCAAATATATTTAGATTATTATTGTAGGTTGGACAAAAAAGTGTTTGTAGCTCCACATAACCCGTCACAACTCTACTTTGTTATAAATCATACATCACCTGACCTTCCCATCTTGCCACCTTTAGATTTTAGACTTATAGTAAATGTAATTTAAATCGATGCAACATCTCAACAGCATGCAAGAAAGGAAGTGAATGTTGAACTAAAGAAAGAAGCAGATTTCTTTGGTGATATTGTAATTGTGCCATACATGGATAATTACGACCTGCTCGTTCTAAAAACTGTTGCAATATGTGAATATGGGGTCAGTATTAGCTTTTAAAAAGTGGTTATTAGCACAACAAAGATTGTCTTTGTTTCTCAATATCGGTTGTGAATAATGTGGCTTAGGTTCGTGCAGCTTCAGCGAAGTATATCATGAAGTGTGATGATGACACATTCATTAGAGTTGATGTGGCTCTTAGTGAAGCAAATAAAATAGGCGACGGCGAGAGTTTGTATTTAGGAAATATCAACTACTATCATAAGCCCTTGCGATATGGAAAATGGGCTGTGATGTATGAGGTATTACTATCGTTCTTTTCATCTTTGTCATGCATTCAAGCATGTCCATGATTCATGAGTTTTCATAAAATACCGTTTACAAATCAAATAATTTGTTGTGTTTGTAGGAATGGCCGGAGGAAGACTATCCACCTTATGCGAATGGTCCAGGGTACATTCTATCAGCCGATATTGCAGAGTTCATTGTTTCTGAGTTTGAGAAGCATAAGTTGAAGGTTTGTATGCATTGTTTATATAATAAAAAGATATGTGTTTTAGACTGATAATGTAATCTCTTTAGTAAATACACTTTTCGTTTTTTTGATAATTGCTGTTTTCATAATACAGTTGTTCAAGATGGAAGATGTGAGTATGGGAATGTGGGTAGAGCAGTTCAACAAGAGTAAAGGTGTGGAGTATGTGCACAGTTTGAAGTTTTGCCAGTTTGGGTGCATTGAAGATTTCTACACAGCACATTATCAATCTCCAAGACAAATGTTGTGCATGTGGAATAAGTTACAGCTTCATGGTCGTATAGAATGCTGCAACATCAGATAATACCCACCACTGTAGCTTCTTCAATCGTTCCTACTGTTGACATCTCCTCTTTTTCTGACACCCACAACTTTAGAAGAGTTAAAGAACGATTGTCGTATGTTTATATGTACATTTTACATGCACAGAAGTTTATAATGCAACAGAAATGCTTCTTTATATCAAAGCCAAGGGTAAAAGATTTGCAAAAGATTGGGTTTGCAAGCGTCTAAACGAATTTCTTGATTCATGGGTCTTCATAAACCATTGAAGCCGTCAGATCATCGAAAAGCCAGTCGGTAGGTCTGAAATTAATATAGTAATTAAACCTTCAAAACTTATACATAATTAACATCAGATATGATATGATAGTACTTTTAAACTTATTTTATCATTAACATTAAATTTCATTAAAAAGTTGTATATTACTTAAGCGAGTTGTTGTTTATTATTTCATTAATAAAATAAAATATGAGACGAGTCGAAAGAAGATTCCATCAATGAGCATATAAAATAGAACTATGGCTTGTGTTCGTATTTTGTCAGCATACGTTGGAGATGGGCTGCATAAAATTTCACCAACGAAGCATACTCAATATTTTCCTTCGTCCTGGGATATGAAATGAAAACTAACAAATATATTCATATATATCATACACAACTAGCCTCAACATTACATAATAATGGCTCACTTCACATCATCTGTATCTTCATCCTTCATTGTAGGACCGTCTGAACCTGGTGCCATCTCATTTAGATCAAGAAATCGTCTCTTTTCAGCACCACCCTCGACCCCGTCATCAAGATTTATGTGCGGATCCGGTTCAGGCTCACTCTGTTCTTCCTTTTCTGTTTTAGGTTTTTCTTCTATATTGGTTGATCCATCAACCTTCACCTTATCATCATCATCATCAACATTGTCATTATGGTCATCATCAATGTAATCATTTTTATCATCAGCGCCATCACTTCCCAGTGAAAACCCCGGAGAATCACTTGCTTCTGAGTTTTTATCTGAACCATTTGACTTGTCGGCCTTATTAGTCAACTCAGGTTCAGACTCTGAAAACTCATACTGCCTGTAATCAATACGGTGACGAGTAGCCCGTTCACTGCGTCTTAGACCTGACTGGAGATCACCAACTGACCTCAGTTTTTTACCCCGCCTTGATCGGGCAGGTAATTTCTTAAATCTTTGTGGCAGATCACTGTCTTCACTTGCACTCATTGAATCGTCTCCATATTCTTCATATTCATCTTCACCATGTTCTTCTTCCAAATGATATTCATCTTCTTCATCATTATCTTCAGAGCTACTAGACATCTTTCTCCTTCCTTTTCGTTGTTTTAAATATTCTTCATCGTATACGGCTTCACCAACAATATCGTCATCACTATTCATGTCAGCATCATTATCTGAAACTGCTTCTACAAACTCAAGTGCTGAATACCTTTGAGGCCTCTGTCTCTTCCTGTTGCTATACATATGCAGAATACAAGTTAATTCATCATAAATTATATGCCCATTAGACATGGCAAAATAGGTCAGGTTGCCTTGACTCATACCAGGCATTGTATATGATTGCAAAACTATGTTATAAAAACTCTTATCAAATTATTTAGAATAGCATGATTTAAGAGGTCCTAAGTACACATTAATTTATACTTCAGTAACTTTTGACCTGTTCAACTTTAACCCTTTTGAGGCCAAATCAACACATGTTCAGTAAAAAACTGCAACCTCTTATCTAATGAACCAAACTTGTAAAGGAAATAAGGGGCACCTTCGATCCAATGGTTCAGATGCATGGTCCTCATCAGTTTCATTAAAAGTAAGTGAATCAGGTGATGATGGACTTGGAGAGGGTTGATGAGAATTTTGTGATGGGCCACCACCCAATGTACCATTTGTAGATGCATCATGATGATGATGCCTTAAGCCTTCTCTTCTCACACTAGGTTCTTGAGGTGGTTGGGTCCTGTAACAAAAAAGGTCAAGAAAATGCCAAACACTGGCGATATAAGAAAAAATAGAAAATAAGAAATTTAAGTACTTGGTTATCTTGATAGCCTCATTGATTGATCGGTCATAATCATCTGCAAATTCATCATCCAATGGTTCGATAGAGTTAGAGAAAAATTTATATTTGACTGATCATCTAACACTTCGAATAAACTAAAAATGCTTTAAGGAGTGGTAATTGTTATTGGCACCAAAATAGTAAATTTGGATAGAACTAAAATAAAAGATGAGTAATGAGCTTACAGGTAACAGGAGGTAGATAAAGAACCAAGTCCAGTAATTAATCTTACCAAATGTGTAGGAGACCGGTTTTCTGCCACGCAAGGAGCGCCCGGGACCAAGTGCATCGACCATCATGCCATCAAGAAGAAGAGCTTGTCGATGCTGCTTCTTGAGCAGCTTCTCTCTCCTCTTCATCAGCAAAGAATAATAAAATTAATATATAATAAAATAGCATTAACTATGATTAAAAAAATAATACTTTTACAAAAATAATTTACATATTAAAATAAAATTATTTAGAAGGTTTCATGCATTAAAATAGACTTTGCGGGATTTTCAACGCATTCAACTTATTTAACATGTTCGCCTTAAAGCTAATTTTTTAATCAATCCATTATAGAATACGCAAATCAAATCAACCTATTTACTTATTGCTACATTTAGAAAGATTGTTTTTCAAGCATGATTAATTTAAGTAAAAGTATTAAGCCAAAATAGAAAGTCGTTCAAAAATGGAGATAGATACAAGAATCTTCATCACCTTGTGGACCTTCTCAATCTCGGGTAGCATGTCATTTTTCAATTTCTTCCCAAGTGAAGCCTCCGTTCGGTTTTTGCTGGAAGATAGTTTTTCCTATCAAAACAAGATTAAAAAACTTAAAAAAGGGAACTAAAGATAAAAGCTGTGGTTCTTAATAGCAAGGGATTATCAATAGATACATTTCATCACCAGCAATTTCTTCGGGTAAAAGGGAAAAAGAGGAATTTCAAGAAAAAAAGAAACAGAAGAATCAGTTGGAGAACTTACTGAAACATCTACAAATTCATCTAAATTAGTAGCAACTGTTTCCCACTGGTAAGATGGAACGGAATGCACGTTTTTCCCCTTCCCTTTTTTAACCTCTACTGTCCTAATTTCACGATATAATCTCTGCCCAATGATAGGATCATCCTCGTACCTTCGCAGAAACAAATAGAAGATTAAAAACATGGTTGTAATAAACTAATGAACTACACTACTAAATATAAATGCTAATATGTCTGAATAAATCAATCTAATGTAAAGGATTAAAAGCATTGACTAACACTTTAGGTTGCTTTCAACCTGTTTCATTATTTATTTTACACATAAGTATTAACCCATTTGACAAGTTATAGATGAAATATAAACTAAATCAGCATATTTTCAAATAAAAGGGATAGGAATTCCACCTCCTCTGATGATTTAGTCAAGCAAAAGAGACCTGGATTATTATAATAATTATTAAAAAATCAACGACAAAGATTGATGCAGTACCAGTAATATACTCCATGAGAATCGCCACCTGTACGTTCTTTACGAAATGCTGAAAGAGGAACGCCATTTTTTATAGAGTCATCTATGTAGCTTCTAACATCTTCTTGCTGCAAAAGTTGATTCATATATTTAGTGATTTGCTAGAATAATAATACTTAATACACCATTAGAGAAAAAAAGATAAAACTCATGCAACATTCAGAAGAAAAGGTACCTCAACACGAATATCACACAAGGCTTTCAATATGATCACACGAACACTAGGATCAAGTGTATTATATGTTTCAATCTCCGCCCTGAAGAAAACCGTAAAATCATAAATGAAATGAATAATAGATATAAAGATAATAAAATGTATTATAACTTACCCATGTGATGCAAAAATAGGTAATTCCCCCTCTGCAACCTGCATAAAAGGTTTCAAAAGTAAACTCAGTCATACACCATAGAAAAGTTACAGTTTTAATGCTGTCCAAAAGCTGATAATATAATGTACCCAATGCCACCAATCTCTTAGCTTTCTGCATAGAACAGTAACCCATGTGTTTCTTCCTAATGCCATCCGAGTAACTGGAGGTATTGCCTAAATAACATCAAACCGAAAAATAAATTATAATTCAGTTTGTCAACACTATGGATAAGTGAAGATATTAATACTTAAGCATCAAATAGATATTATTATATGCTACAGCATTAGACAGGTGGTCATGAAATAACAAAATAAGCACACACAACAACTTATTTGAATGTATGTGTGTAAGTTCATACCTCAAAAAGCAAGTTTCACAATCATCATGACAACTTCTTGTTTGGTTTCACATTTACATAGACATCATGATTCGACTTCAACAATTAATTATGCTACATCTCAAATTCCAATTGACAATTTCACTTCTGTTTTTAAAAGCAATTCCTAGATTTTATAGGATAAACAACCAACCTGCACCCTGCATCTCAAATTCAATTGACAATTTAACTTCTTTTAAAAAATCAACAACTCTCAGGTCTAAATCTTCCACAAAAGCCACACAAAATGCACAAGCGAGAAAAGTTATGGCGCTTACAACGAGAATAAAGCTCATTACCGAAAGTTGAAGGTACTACTTTTCAGTAAATACTTGTAGGACACTTATCATGGAACTAGCAAGAGTGATATAAATAAAGTTGGGTGCTCAAAATAAATTCAGTGATAAAATTGTTATAAAAAATATAACTCAGGCTTTACTGCTCTAGTTTTCTTACCTACTTTTTATCTATTTTAGAAGATGATTGCTTTAGGCTAAATCATAAAATCAATACTGATTAAATCATAAAATCAATATTTAATCAACCCTCCATCATCAGAGAAGGAAGGAAAAAAAACAATATAGGCCACTAATAGGTTATAAATCTTAATCATTTTTCCAAAGCAGTGGTTTTAGCAAATTTAGTAAGTTTCATCATTTTCTCCATAATAACATGGTCAACAATTCAACATGCACCTAAGATTTGATGGTCTTTAAATGTGCAGTAACAGGTTAGATCTTGATCATTTTTCAGAATCTATTTTAGAAGATGATTGCTTTAGGCTAAATCATAAAATCAAAATGGTATTACCTACTTTTTCTCTATATTAGAAGATGATTGCTTTAGGCTAAATCATACAATCAATATTTTAATCAACCCTCCATCATCCGGAAAAAAAAGCAATATAGGCCACTAATAGGTTATAAATCTTAATCATTTTCCAAAGCAGTGGTTTTAGCAAATTTAGTAAGTTTCATCATTTTCTCCATAATAACATGGTCAACAATTCAACATGCACCTAAGATTTGATGGTCTTTAAATGTGCAGTAACAGGTTAAATGTTGATCATTTTTCAGAATCTAAAACAGTGGTTTGAGCCAATTTAGTAAGTTTCATTATTTTCTCCATTAAAACATGGTCAATATGCACCTAAGATTTGATGGTCTTCAAATGTACAGTAACAGCACTAACATGCTATAAATCTAAATCATTTTTCAGAATCTACAGCAGTGTTTTGAGCCAATTAAGTAAGTTTCATCATTTTCTCCATAATAACATGGTCAACAGGTACCTAAGATTTGATGGTCTTTAAAGTACAGTAGTTAACAGCATGTAGAAGTAGTTTCATTTCAAACCTTACTGAGATACATGGTATGTTAAATACTTGAGCGTAGTCTGCTAGATATTGCAAACGTGACAAAATCTTATAAAGCCAGGTAGTCACAGTACAAAGTAAGATAAACGTCCATTATATAGGGGAACTGGCATGCAAGCACCATAACTATGCTGTAACTATAGTAGAATATGCATATATGTCAAACATTGAAGTTAGAAAAAGAAGATAACTTTTTTTTAAATATGATTAAACAAGGTAACCGTATTTGCTAATGTTGCTTTTTTCCATCTTCAACAAGTCAAATATGAATCCATAGTTTAACTGCCCTTTGAGGCTTTCTATATTCATCTACTCTCTTCATTTCCCATGGACAGACTCTGGAAGTTAGCGATTGCTAGTGTAAAAAGGGACAGTTGACCTACCTGACTCAACCAATTAATTGTTCATTTAACCTTCAAAATTTAAAAAAACCATCACCGTTTGACCTCCAATCACTTATATAATGACCAGTTCTGCAACGGCCACTCTAAAAAGCTACAAACTTTAAATCATATTCTGGCACCTTTCAAGGTTATCTCTAGATTCTGCATAACTAGGCTACAATTATAGCACCATAAACCACAACCATACATAAAATCTTACAAACTAGAAAGGCAAATGCACATGTGAATGAATGAATGCCATGATCACTTTAACCAAGAGTTAAAAATCACCTCATACGCACACAATACCAACCTTTAACAAAGGAATATGTATGTCAGCCAAAGTCCCATTCGGTGTCATCAGAGCTGTTTCAAACTCCTCCACAGAGAACTCCACTTTGATATTCAAAAGAGGCCTAAAAACCTGCAAAAAACAAAAACCCAAAATATACTACTCACATTA